>SJYO01040405.1:78613470-78869245 GCA_006410555.1 Capra ibex | reverse complement strand
CCTACTTGTCCGCCCACCCTCTTATGGACCCCAGTCAGGACGGATGAAGTGTCGGAGCTGAGGTCCCCGAACGTTCGAGGTCAAGTCAGGTACATCAAAGTCGGACGAGGTCTGGGAGCCGTTGTTGACTCGAGGATCATTCACGGTCTGACAGTCCGTGGATAACACACGTCCATCCTGTGGACATCCTGAGCAGTGCTCCAGACAGATGGACATCGGGGTGTCGTTGTGGGTAGCACCCTTTATTGAGGGAGGTAGGGGACCCCACAGAAACGAACCCGAGTCGAGACAAGACTCGTGTCCATTAGGTTGTTCTGGGCGGGCGAGGTAGACGAGTGTGGGGGTTTCGGGTCTCTTGGGGATCGATCACGGGAATAACCACTCAGGGAAGGAAGACTCCACTCCGAAGGGGAGGGTCGAAGTAGACCCAGACACCTGTCGTTCCTCTAGTTTGGTCAGTTAGGATTTCCTTTAGTTGGGACTTATAAGTAACCTTCCTGACTACGACTTCGAGGTTATGAAATTGGTGGACTACGCTTCTCGGCTGAGTGACCTTTCTGGGACTACGACCCCTTCTAACTCCGTCCTCTTCTGTCGTTGTCTCCTATTCTACCAACCTACCGTAGTGACTAAGTTGCCTGACCTCAAACTCGTTTGAGGTCCTCTTTCACTTCCCGTCCCTTCGGGCCGCACGACGCCAGGTGCTCCAGCGTTTCTCAGCCTGTGTTGACTCGTTGACTTGACCTATTTTAAAGTTTTGTTCCCTCTCCACTCCGACATCAGTCAGTGGTTCCCTCCTGGATCCCGTCTTCTTCGGGAAAGGGAGGATCTCGTACATTCCGTGGTCTCTACCTCCCCCGCCTCGGATAGAGACTCGTGAGAAGGTCCCACGTCCGGGCCTCGTCCGGAGAGTGAACTCTAGTTATTATCGTAATTAGTCCACTCCTCCTGTGACATTGGTGGAATGTTTACTTCTTTAGTTCAGGTCTCTTCGAGTCAGTGAACGTACGCGACCCACTCGGTGTTAGACTTCCATCTACACGGAGTGGGGTCTGTCAGTAAACATGGATAAACGACCAGGGGAGAATTGAGGGATTATGGGGGAGGAGGACCTTCGGAAGGGTCTAAAAGGGGTCCGTCCTTCGGTAGGGGTGACCACCTAGGTGTGTCAAGATTACAGAAAAAATATTATTATGTCCGGGGACACTGTCCCGAAAGGGAGACGTACTATCGACAGTGCCCTCTTCCAGTGTTCGACTTCTCTTTATTCGAAGAGAGACTTCCAGTCTTCTACATGAACGGTCAATAAACTGGAACTTATTCCACGATGGAGGTTTAGGAAGTTCGGAGTCGAGTCCCCTGACGTATTGAAGAACGTTCTAGGGAAGTCTCGGTAGAACTTATTATGCATTTTACCTCACTCTTGTGCCCCTTGTAGGAACCTTAAAGTCTCTGACGGGACTAGGTCAATGAAGACCAAAGTCATGGGAGTCACCGGTCCGGAGGACTTAATAATCCAGGGGTAGATGGGTGACATGTGAGGAGGGGGCGTGTGGGTGGGCGAGGTCGGTACCCAGAAGGAGAAGAGAGAGAGGGACGTAGGACGTTGGGAGGGGAAAGAGTCTCCGTGCGGAGGTGAGGGGGACTAGAGGGGAGGACGGGGTTGAAGGTTAAGAGTACGTGGAAAGTTCCGGGTCGAAGTGACGGGGTGTCGGAAGGGTCACACGGCTCCGGGTCCTTGACAGGAGAGAGAAGGACTTAGGGGTCAGGAGGAGGGAAAGAGGACCCAGGACGACAGACAGGGCTGTCTGGGAGAGACCCCAGAAAAGTAGAGACCAAGAAGTTCAGGACGACGACGACGATTCAGCGAAGTCAGTACAGGTTGAGACGCACTGGGGTATCTGTCGTCGGGTGGTCCGAGGGGGCAGGGACCCTAAGAGGTCCGTTCTTGTTACCTCACCCAACGGTAAAGGAAGAGGTTACGTACTTTCACTTTTCACTTTCCCTTCAGCGAGTCAGCACAGACTGAGAATCGCTGGCGTACCTGACGTCGGATGGTCCGAGGAGGCGGGTACCCTAAAAGGTCCGTTCTCATGACCTTACCCAACGGTAACGGAAGAGGCAGAAGTTCAGGATCCTGAGGTATTTACACACTATCTGCAGAAGAAGGTTTTCGAGTCTCGNTTTCACTTTCCCTTCAGCGAGTCAGCACAGACTGAGAATCGCTGGCGTACCTGACGTCGAATGGTCCGAGGAGGCGGGTACCCTAAAAGGTCCGTTCTCATGACCTTACCCAACGGTAACGGAAGAGGCAGAAGTTCAGGATCCTGAGGTATTTACACACTATCTGCAGAAGAAGGTTTTCGAGTCTCGGGTCTACAGCGTAATAGAAAGTCTGGACTTCCACAGAGTGGTCGACCCGGTCCGAGAGACCCCCAGACCTTGGGCGGAAGGAGTTCCTCCAAGGGTAAAAGACCCCACGTTCCCTCCACCGGGGTTCCGACAGTTCCTTGTGAACGTCCGTGACGGACATGTAGGCGAACCCCTGTCACTACGAGTCTGGGACCCTTCCTCCTGGAGAGAACACTGGTACCTCGGAGAGGAAAGATCTCGGCCACATCTCCTGTCTTCGGGAGACACCGGGCGGGTCTTGACGGGGGAGGTCTCTTCCCGTGACGACATTGGGTGACGAAGGGGGTGGGGGGCGGCTCAGACGTCCCGTTTTCGTCTGACCTGGTCTCTCCCTACGGGGCGTCTCCTCTCAGTCGGGGCCCGGGACCGAGAAGTACCTGTTCCCGAAGACTTCTCTGGTGACGACGTGGCTCGCCTGCCACTCTTTTGTTTGAACCATAGTCTGAGTCCCGGTCAAGACTCATCGTCAAAGTCACACAGGGTCGACAATTAAATACACTCGTGTAGATATGACCGCACCAAAATAGTAGTGGTTGTTTGTGACTTATACAGGACCGCGGACGAGACACGGTCCGGGTCGCGATCCATAAAATGTAGGTAATGGAAGAATGTGAAGGTTTCTCGGTATTCGACACCCATCGGTGTCTCTACAAAATGATTCTACTTCGACTTCGTGTCTCTCCCACCTTTTCGACGAGTTCCAGTGTGTCGATCAATGACCAGCGTCGATGCTAATGTCCGGGGAGTTGTCAGACCGGGGTCGGACAGAAGGACCGGACTCGACGGTCGCGAGTGGGAAGGTCTCGGAAACAAGAGCCAGGGGTGGGGAGTTCAAGGGGTTCGGGTGACAACACACTGGACCCTCTCTCTCCAATTACATATAACAGTCGGACGTCGGTTGGTCGAGGGAGGGGGGAGGTGGACGAGTCTGCGGGAGGGGACGAGGGTACTCCTGAGGACGGGAGACCGATGGGGGAGGGGGTTGGTCGGACCGACGGAGGTGGGGTAGACGGTCCGGGGGTTGGTCACAGACCACCATTACTGAAGTCGACCGTCTCTTAGGACCTTGGAAGGGGGGGTGTCACTACAACTGTGTACAAGTGCATTTTGTGCCATTACAAAGGTAGATTCGTAAATCCCCCTCATTTAAAGATGGGGACACTACGGAAGTACGTTTTCATGTCCTCACGAGGTCATGAAACCGGTGGAGTACGCTTCTCAACTGAGTGACCTTTTCTGAGACTACGACCCTCCCTAACCCCCGTCCTCCTCTTCCCCTGCTGACTCCTACTCTACCGACCTACCGTAGTGCCTGAGCTACCTACACTCAGACTCACTTGAGGCCGTCTACCACTACCTGTCCCTCCGGACCACACGACGTTAAGTACCTCAGCGTTTCTCAGCCCGTGCTGACTCGCTGACTTGACTTGACTTTGACTGAGTTTGGTCGCCACTCTGTACCAGTCGTGAAGGGAAGGAGGCAACAGTGCCACGGTTCAGGACCCGATGCGGGCGTACCGCAAGGTCCCGGACTCGCGACAGTCGTTCGGTCCCTCTCCCCAACCCAGGTCAAAGGCTCCAACACTGACGGAGGGGCCGACGTCCTAGTCAAACACCAGTTAAGGGGGAGTGAGGATTCGAAGGCCAGGGACACTGTGCGGTCGCGACGAGTGACGCAAGGGTGGTTCTCGGGTCGAAGACCCAGGGACTGCCCCAGTGGATGACGGGTCCGGGGTGCGAGACCAAGGGGGCGTAGTCTCGCCCCGAGAAGGAAGTGTCGGTGGTGGTGTGGTACAGAGGTAGTCCGGTTCCAGTGTGTACAGGGGAGTAAAGTGGTGGTGGGGCTCTCCAGTACCTTAAGTTGGGGGGGACTTGACAGGGGTAGTGGGGAGGGACTGCGGACCTTGGTCGCTACCCCTACGTACCTCTTCCGGGGTGAGGTGGAGGTCCAGGATTACGACGGTCCTCTGCATGCGGCGGTCCGGGACACTGGACCCCTCTTGGCGCTCCGACCGCACCGGTCCGGGGACGCTTCCAGGTCGGGAGACAGGTGTCGTTCTCTACTGTCTCCGTCCGTCCCCTCCGGGTGTCCGGTGTCGGAACAGGAGTGAAGAGGTGTACTCGTCCGTAGTCAACACGTCGGTCTGCCGTGACTGTCGGGGAGGGCCCTAGCGGGTCTTGGGCCGAGAACCTCTAAGGCCCCAGATCCCAACCTCTCGCTCACAGACTACACTAAAGAAGGTGTACAAAAGACTCTTCGACGACGTCGTGACGACACAGACTTACGATGACCGGAGGAGAGACACTGCACGTAGTCTCCCTCCGTGGCGACAAGGGTAAAATGTCTGTCCGGGCGACTCCAATTTGTAGGTCAGGCTCCGGTGTGTCGATCTTTCCCACCGCGGGTCCTATGTCCGTCCAGTTACTCTGTGTGGCAGACGGGAACTCTTCGACCGTCAGGTCACCCCCTCCCGACGTGTGTCTGTGACCACGGTTTGTTTTCGTGTGGTTTGTCCGGTGTCCGGGTCCCCTCTGGCACTTTCATAGGTCGCGTCCCACACCGGGTTGGTGTCTAAACGCTGCTACCGTCCTTGTCGGGGTCGAACCCAAGCTCGTTGACCCCTTCCGAAGTGCCTCTCCTCCGTATAGAATCACTTGGAGGAGGATTCTAACCCCAGGGGGTGGTGGGAGCTGAGGACCGCGGGGCACGCTCCTGTGCTAACACCTGTCTACCCGACCGACCCCCGTCCGGGGACCGTGTGACACGGTGCAGCTGTGCCACTGACGGATCGAGGCCCTCCACACAGCTCAAGAATACGGAGTAAATGTTCTGCTCCTCTGTCTTCACGTCTCGTCAGCTCATGGTGCCGATCCTTTCCAGGGACATCACAGACCGAGGCCCGGGTGGAAAGGTCGTTCGCGAATTAAAGAGATCCAGAAACAAACGAGTAGACATTCTGCGAGGTACCAGTCTCTGTGGAGGGGGACGTCTGACCTCGACCGACCGACCCCTGACCTTCCACCACCGGTGGTCTGGGACGAGGACGTCGGACGACCCACTTGCTGGAGGAAGTCCCAGTTCAGACGGTTCCTTACCGGTGGTCATCCCTCAAGATTAACCACTCCGACCGCCGTGTCTCGGGTCGGTTGCGTCGGCCACCGACTACGACAACGTGTCCTTTCGCGACTCGTGTCGTTTATATCGACAACTGGGTTAAGTCAAGGCAAGACAGAAGCTCTTTTATTAACTCAAATTTACTTATCCAAAGGGTACAGGGGAGGCCGGAACCCTTCCCACCTTTTCCTCTACCACCTCATCATCCCCCCGTCTGCCCTTGTCAAGGGACCCGAGTGACAACCAATAAAAACTCAGTAATCCGGGCGCTTTCCAAAGAAAGAACGGAACCACCTGTCACCCGAACCTGTACCGACTCTCCGTCACTCCACCTCACTTTTGGTGTACTCCACCAGTCACGTCTACCTCCAAATTCCGGTTCGACTGCTGTCGGAACACCCCACCGGGTGAGCCGAGGGTTCGAGCAGTAGATGTCTTACCCTTGTGATAGGGGGACATATGAGAAGGGTCCTAGTGACCCTTCTCGACCACGTCCGATTCGGTTCAACTTCCGAAAAGTTCCTCATTTCCTCAGACCACACTTGGCGCCTCCGGTCAAGAGACGGGACGTCCTTGTATCCGGGTTACAATGACGTAGACAAAAAAACCTAACAAAAATTCTTTTCGACCTTTAGGTGTAAAAAAACCACTTACAACTTCCACTTACAAAATCCTCACGAATTTATAACCCTCGACTAAAAAAAATTTTGTGTGGTTTTCAGTGGAATAGTGGAAGGGTCTGGGTTTGTTTTGGACGGACACCCGATGTGTACCAGAACTCGGTGGGCACACGTTGAAGGCTGAATCACTGTTGCGCACTTTTCGGTAAGTCCCACACGCCCACAGGAGGGTGGACAAATAACGGAGTATTAACGGGAACCGTCACTCCGGTTCGGGTCGGGACGATCTCACCCTCTCCGTTCCCTGTGGTCAGAGAGGTCTGGAGTCCCCTTTGACATCTGTGTCTCTGCGTCTACATCTCGTGTTTGCATACCTGTGGTCCGCCCTCTCCCCCGCACCCCACTCGACCCTCGGACCCCGACAGTATATATGTGATAGTACATATTTTGTCTGTTGATTACTCTTGGATGACGTATCGTGTCCCTTGAGCTGAGTTACGAGAAACCACTGGATGTACCCTTCCTTTAGGTTTTCTCTCCCCTATATACACATGTTTATCGTCTAAGTGAAACGACACGTCGTCTTTGATTGTGGTGTAACAGTTCATTGATATGAGGTCAATTTAAATAATTTTTCTTTATTATTATTTCCGGAGATTCTGGAACCCTTCCGCCTCCCCGGGGGAAGAGGGAGTTGGGGAGGTCGGTATGTGTGTGTCCACCTACCTCTATACTCCGACCAAAATGGGATCTTCAATTCTCCAGTGCCCGAACGAAGGACATGACGGAAGTCGTTGGCCAATCAGAGTCCAGGGAGAAGACGTCTTTCCCCCCACGAAGACTCTCCTGGTTTAATTCTTGGACTATCTCCCTCGGGCACTGTCCAGAAGGGTCTCGTCGTCACGACGTCTCACCTTCCTCGCACCGTCAGCCGTTCTGGAGTCCAAGAGGGACGGTGAAGATCCGACACACACGGGTCCCTTCAATGGATTGGAGAGACATGGATCAGAGTAGGAGACGTGTCCTCTATTCTTAGAGACCCTGTGTCTCGACACCACTGCTTATGTACTTTACTACTGACAGTTCCCGGACCATCCTACGGACCGTGCCTCGTTCCCTCCTTTTGTACTATCCGTAATAATAATAACAAGAACAATAGAAGTCACTTTTCGTACGGTCTCTTAAGACTGACCCACTAATGTTATTACATCGCGTCGGACCGTTTGAGCCAACAATTGTCTACTCCGGTGGGTATTAATCGTGGTAGTAATGGATACGTTTACCGCGCCGCCTCTACGACCTCGTCCCACAGGAAACTTCACACGCGATTTATTGGGGAGGGGACCGGCGGACGGGAGGAGTTTAGAACAAATGTGATAATTAAAGTAATCGTTTGTCAAAAAGCATTTCGTTCTGTCTTACGGTTTGATCATAGATAAGTTTGGTTCCTCCAAATTTTGGTAAACCGGGGACGGTCAGTGACCACCACCCCCCACCTCCCCTCAACGAGAAACACCCCCGGATACAGGGTGGACCTTAACAAACACCCCGGGACAGGAGTCCGAGGACTCAGTCGACGACCGGACCCCAAGGGTCAAGGACGGAGGGGTCGGGAGAAGAGGGTCGTCCTGTCCGACTTCTGGAGGTGATTGACCTAGGGGAGACTGTACGTCTCGACCCTTCTCCTCTCCCCCAAACCCCCACACACACCGTAATTCGTCCGTGACAAAAGTCCTGTTCTCCAAGTGTCGTACCAATTATACTGACCACTCGAGGGGTTCTCAGTCCGATATCATATAGTCCGAATAGTAGTATGGGTGAAATGTAGACTCTTTTGGGTCAGGGTTTCTTTAAATCCTTCATTAAACGGGCTACAATGTAATTCAACGTCTTCACCTAGGTGGGGACCCAGACCAGTCGGATGGTGGAGACCTCAAACGAGAAATCGAGACGATGGACGTGAATCGTGGATGGACGTTACCTGTCTCATTCAATTAGGTTGTCGCTAGTGTCTCGGAAGTACGAGCGCCTCTACTCGTCTCTGACGGGTCCAAGACTCTGCTCCGTCGACTCCGAGTCGTCAGGACAGTAATCGGGTGCCGTGGTGTCCGTCTTTCCTCTCGGATCTTGGGTCTCGGAGAGTGGCGGTCGACCGACGAAAGTGTAAGTCTCGAAATTTGTGTTCGACCAAGTTGTCATAGGAGGAGTAATTATGGACCCAGTCATACAAGTGGTAGGGATATAGGGGACCCTGGTTGTTCTTAGGTTCTTCTGTTTTCTACGAGTCCGTTACAAACAACTCGACTTGACAAAAAGAATGGTTTTTTCTGTTACGACTTGTCGACCCTGTCACTTCCGGACGTTTCCTTCTACCCACCCCGAGTCCCACCCCCACTTCCATCTGGTGGGGGACGCCCTCTCGTACCGGTGGGAGTCGAACCCTGCTCGGGAAAAGTTTCGTAGTGGGATAACATACAGGTGAGTTCTCCGTCCGTCAATCGACTGAGAGTTATGACGTTCTTGACCTTTATCTTCAGAATTGTCTACACAGTCAGGGAGGGGTCGAGGATACCCGAGGCTGGTGGTACGTCGGAGAAGGGCGAGGAAGGGACTAGGGACTTTAACTCCGACCCTCTCTGCTCTCTGAACGTACTCCAGACCCTCGGCCCTTCTGATCCTGGGTGTGGAAAGAACGAGGAGGTTCATCCACGAGGGGAGAGGGGAGGTGGACGCCCGAAAGGGTAGTGGGGAGGGTGTGGTCATTCGGGAAGGGGGAACTTTTTGTTTATTAGGAGTGTTTATAAGATTCTTCATCCATCTTGTTCACAGGGTACTTGTCTCTCCCCTTCACTTCAAGCCCGGTCAATTCATTACTCGAGTTCCGAGACCTTGACCCAAATCCGTCCGTCAGAGTGAGTCCCCGGACAAGGTACCATCCTGGGTCCCTTGGGGACCTACCCATCAACCACCCCCTGGGGGTGGAGGTGCAGGACCGGTTCTAAGACTGTGGTGCATAATGGGGAGTGTCCCCATTATAGGACGGTCCTCAGTAAGTTGGGTGGAGGTCTGTTCCGATATTTATTCGGACCCTATCGTACATGCAAGTCCCGCCCCCCGGGTCCCGGGAAGGCCTCGACGGGTTTGGGTCTGTTTTGTAAAAGGTCTCTGGTGGCATTTAGGGATGGGGGTAGCGGAGGATAGTGGAGCATAGGGATCAGGTCGTCGGAAGCCTCACCCCTGACCTCACGGACCGCCACGTCCCCTCCCAACACCCTCCTGTGAGAGAGGGTGCTCTTCCTTCCCTTTTCTCCCGACCCGAGAGTTACCAGTCGAGTAAGAAGGAGGAGGGTCTGGGGAGGGTGGGGTTGGGAGTGTACCCGCCACCGCCCAACAACCCCCCCCCAGGACTGTTTAGTGGTCAGACTGGTCCGGACGGGGGGAGGGTCGATGAGAATGTTAGGAAGGGAAGGGTTGGAAGTCCTATCTCAGGACTGAAGGGTCGTAAAAGGGGAGATAGGGACGGTGAGGGGTCCGGGTGTGTGTGGTGTACACACGTCGTTGTCTGCCTAAAGGGAGGAGAGGGGTTCCTTGGGAGGGTGGTCGGAACTGGAAGTGGGACCCTGCGTTAGTGGTTAAGGTTCCTCGACAGGGACTCGGAGTCGCCTCGGGGGTGAGGGAGGATAGGGGGAAATCGGAGAAATGGTATCTCAAACAACTGGGTAGACGGAGGAGGTAGGTTCTCTGCGAAAACTCCCCGTCTCTGACCCACACTGGCGGGAGGGGGGAGTCGGGTGTCGTGTCCCACACGGGACCGGCGTGACCCCAACGTCCACTCGGGTCTAGATTCCCTCTGGTGACTTTCCCCTCAAAGAGCCTCCGTCTGGACTGGGGGGTCGGGGTCCTAGTCCAACCCAGTCCTGGAGGGTTGGGCCGAGTAATCCCCTGCCACTTACCACGGTCCGGACTAGAAAGGTACCTGTGGGCTGTTGCCGACACAGCTCTTAGTGCCTTCTACTTCAGTGACGAGGGTCTTTATCGACTAATTCTTCTGCACTGCCATTGCGTTTGTCGTTCCGACCTGTGTGCGTACGAGTGTGTGTGTGTGTGCGTACGAGAGTGGTACACAAAGAGACGGGACCCTTCGGTCCGGTGCGGACTCGAAGGGGACTTTAGTACGGTCGTTTGTCTCGGTCACGTCCCTCGGGCCTGAACTCGGTGTGGTGTCAGAGTCCTCGTGCTACGGGCTCCCCTATGAGAGGAGCCCCTGGGGGACCTTCTCCGTGGGACAGAACTGGTCGTGACTCAGGGGCTGGACGGGGACCGGGGGGAGTCTCGGGAGGTCAAAGAAGAGAGTGAGGGAGGAGCCGGCGTGGGGAGTGGGGAGGACGCCAGAAGGGGGGTGGATCAAAGCCAGGGGAGTGTTAAGACAGGAGGGGACGTCCCGTCCGGACGGATCTGAGGTTCCTCCACCCTCGTAGATGACGGATTCTGTGCCGAGACCCGAATGTCTGTGGTCGGAGGTTCGGACCGAGACAGAACGACGTCGACACACCGGTACTCGGTCAGTCAGGTGGAGAGACTCGAATCGTAGGAGTAGACATTTTCCGTCTGTCGTTACGTGGACGTAGTGTCTCTTTTTACGTTACCTAGACACAAGTAGACAAGTGAACGGTCGGAACACAGTCCGCGACACCATCCCTGACCTCTGTGTAATCCCTTATTCTGTAGTCGGGGGAACAGGGGACCCCGGAGCCGGGTCGCACCCTCTCCTCATGTTTGTAGAACCACTGTAATAGTCCCCTTGAACTCACTATTGTCCCTTGAGGGTCCTCCCAGGTCCGGTCTCCCCCCCTCCGACTCGGACTGTCGTACCGACCTACTTCACCTTCGTCCAGTGTCTGTAGACCCACTTCTCACTGGGTCCTTCTCCCTCGTTCCCGCTTCTAGGTCCCGACCCCGTGACGTCCCACGCCCCGTCCCTTCTCGACCCGTCCGCACTCGACGGGTATATCCTGGTCCTTCTCCCACTCTGGGGGTCTACGACACGACAAATCTCTGTCATCCCCACCTCCCGTCTGACCTCCCCTCACTTCGACGTCCACCTCTGGCCGGGTCCCGAGCCGGTGTCCCAGGGCCACCCTCCACTGCCGCCGCAGTTGCGCCGCCGAGAGACACTCCGTGAGTCGCGTACGGACCGTGTCTCCCTCGGGAGTCATAGGCAAGGAGGGCAGAAGAGAGGAGCAGTGGTAGTTGTAGGACCAGGGGAGTGTCGCCGGTCCTACGACGACCAGAGTTTCGACTTCCCGACGGGTCGTCTCGGGGCACCCCACCCGTCTCGAGGAGCGGGGGGGAGTGTCCACGGGTCCGAGGAACTCGTCTCGGTCCACCCCGGTCGGGTGTCGGGAGGGTACGGGGTGGGTCCCGGGTTCCGTGTGTCCAAACGACCCCTTTTGTGACCTGAGGTTCGTTCGTTGTCGTGGGCACAATCGCGCAGTGTCCAAAGGCTCAAGAAAGGACGGGTGCAAGAGTGAACGACTCTGCCTCCATAAAGTCCGGGACCGTATACTTCCTGCTTTCGACTCCTTTCGTAGGACCTTAGAATCCGTGGAAGGTTCGGGTCCTTTCGGGAGGACCCCCCGGCCCGAAGCCCCGGAGACGTCACGTCGGACGGGGTGGATTCTTCTGTGTACGCGTGTGGGGAGGGACGTCGACTGAGGACAGGGGCAGGGGTCCCGGCCCGTGCCCACTCGTTCTTGTCTTTTGAGGTAGGGCTTCCAGGGAACACCCCCTCAGGCCAGACGTCGTCTTCGGTCGGTCGGACGGAGGAAGGAAGAGAGTGTGTGGTGCAGACTCGAACTCGTTTCGATGATCCTTTACTGGTGGGGAGAGGAGACCCTTTTTTAGACGGACGTTACGTCCTCTGGACCCAAGCTAGGGGTCCAATCCTTCTATGGGACCTCTTCTCTTTCCGATGGGTGAGGTCATAAGACCGGACTTCTTAAGGTGCCTGTATATCAGGTACCCCAGTGTTTCTCAACCTGTGCTGAGAACCGCTGAAAGTGAAGTGAAGTGAAGAGAGGGGTTGGGCACCTCGGACGGGGGTGTCGGACCTCGGCCCTCCTTCCCAAACTCGTCCCCTCCGGACCCCAGACGCCCTTGGGTCCCTCGTCGGCCGAAAGGAGGAGAGGGGAGATGACCGGCTCCTCCATTCTAATTCGGCCTGTCGTGTGAGAGCTCGTGTGTTCGTCTCTTTTGAGAAAATATTCGGTGTCTCTTTCGGGGCCTCGTTGTCAGTCACCACTAAGCCCCAGCCCCATCGTCGTCACACCTTCCTCTTTAACGTAGCGAACGAAGTGTGAGGAGGACACCGACCCTAAACCAGGAGACACGAACACAAGAGTTGATGGAAATACAATTTTTCTTCTGACAGTTCCGTTCCTTTTCCTTCACTTACTCTTCTTGGCCCCTCCTTAGACCGCCCGCGACCGTGGACAAGGANAACCGCTGAAAGTGAAGTGAAGTGAAGGGAGGGGTTGGGCACCTCGGACGGGGGTGTCGGACCCCGTCCCTCCTTCCCAAACTCGTCCCCTCCGGACCCCAGACGCCCTTGGGTCCCTCGTCGGCCGAAAGGAGGAGAGGGGAGATGACCGGTTCCTCCATTCTAATTCGGCCTGCCGTGTGAGAGCTCGTGCGTTCGTCTCTTTTGAGAAAATATTCGGTGTCTCTTTCGGGGCCTCGTTGTCAGTCACCACTAAGCCCCAGCCCCATCGTCGTCACACCTTCCTCTTTAACGTAGCGAACGAAGTGTGAGGAGGACACCGACCCTAAACCAGGAGACACGAACACAAGAGTTGATGGAAATACAATTTTTCTTCTGACAGTTCCGTTCCTTTTCCTTCACTTACTCTTCTTGGCCCCTCCTTAGACCGCCCGCGACCGTGGACAAGGAGGCCTTCCGGTTCACGGCCGGAGTGTAAAGCAAAGAGGACGGGCCCCGGAGCGGGCCCGGTCGACGGCGGGACTCACGGGTTCACCCTCTGGTTCTCACCCTCCTCTCACCCTCCTCCACCCCGACCTTTGGCCGGTTCTTGTAGGGAGGGGATGGGCGAGTAGAAGTCTGTGTGGGTGCACCCCTAGTGCCTCGGTGGAGGGGCCTCTCAGTCGAGGGGAGTAGGGTCAGACGACGGACTGACAGGAACCGTGTCCGGGACCCCCACCTGGGACGCGACAGGGAGAGGCCGAGAAGGGAGGTGGGGACCGGTGTGACCCGAGGAGACTGGGAAAACAGAGACCGGGTCCCAGGACACGTTCCGCCTACGGGTACTCTTAGACGACCTGTTTGACGACCTCTCGTCAATCCCTTTTTTTTTTTGAGTGTGTACCTATGCCTCGGAGGACCCACCGAGTCGCCACTTCACAGACGGACGGCTACGACCTCTGTGCCCAGGCTAGAGACCCGGTCCTTCTAGAGTGTACAGCGTCTCGTTGATTCGGGCACACGAGATCCTGGGCCCCCGGTGTTGATGACTTCGGGTGTGTGGGCTCTCGGACACGAGGCCTTGTTCTCTGCGGTGGTGTTACCCTTCGGACGCGTGGTGTTGGTCTCATCGGGCGTGTCGTTGTCTCTGGGTCGTGTCGGGTATTTAATTATTTAGAAAATTTTTATTTACAGAAATTTTTTTTTCCTATACTTCCCTCACCGTCTGTCCCACCTCTTTGTTTTCAATCCAGACTTGTCCTTCTTTGGGTCTGTCCGAAACCGGTCTTGTCAAGTTTGGGAGTCTTCTTACGTCCTAGGGACACCCCCCACTCCCCCACCCCTCTCGGGGGAAGATCTGCAAATACGGGACTCCGCGACGTCTCGACCGTCCTCTCGTTCACGTTTCCTGCCCCTCACCTGTCGTAGTGTCCGTGTGTCCGTCTCCCTGTCTGGGGGTCTCGGCACGTCAGTGTGGAGACTCTGTGGGACACAGACCCCGAAGGAGACTTTCTGAATGCCGGAAAGGACGGACGTGACAAGAGACGGGTTTCCGAGAGTACGTGACACTGTCGCACCCGTCCTCGTGGACCGGACGCCGGCCCCTGTGTCGACTTGTCCGAGTCCCGTCGGACCCTGGTCAGGGAGTCGCTCCTTGTACGGCGAAGGTGTCTGTCCGCACCGGGGTAGACAGACGACGAGGTCACGGGGGACGAAGTCAGGGTTACCAGGACGTCCCAAGGGCGCTGGTGCCGGGACGGGTCCACCGAGGGGCTGGACCTGCGGCACGGGTGAAGGGGTGACGGGAAGACCCAAAATAGATTGGAAATCCTATTTCGAGGGATTGATTTCTTATACCCGACATAAACCAGGTGTGAGTACAAAACAAATCGGGTGTGCCACAAACTGTAAAAATTCAAAGCTTAGGTAATGGTTGTGACTTTCTACACTTTAAAGTTTTACAGTGGGTTCGGTCAGTGATCTCTAAAGACGGAACACTCAGGTTTCCGGGTCACGGTACCCCGACCCCGACGGCGAGGAATCGTCCCGTGGGTGGGAGGTTTGACGGTCACAGGTGGTGTAGACGCGAACGGAGTCGGTCCCCCAGGACACACCGCCGGCCGTCCTACCCCGTCCCGGGTGGTGTAACAGGTCCCTGTGTGCACCACGTGCCATTCCTGAGCGAATAGTACACACCTTAATATTTCTCTGTGTGACGGAGTCGGAGCGGCCCGGATCTGGGGACTCGCAACGGAGGGAGGGACGTCCTGGGGTTCGACCCTCCCCTGCTACGAGGTGACAGGACCCAGGGAGAGTGTGTCGACGCGTGTGGACGTCTCCCCTGTGATCCCGACACTGCTCTGCAAGTGCAGTTACAGACTAGAAACGAATCCTTCGGCACAGAAGACCTCGGGTCGGTTCCACTCTCATCTCGAGGACCGTAGAGGACGGAAGTTAGTTTCACCGCCCTAAGGTTCGGCCGGGTGTCTGTTGCTAGGGGTCCTGAAAATAATTTGACTCTTCCTCTCTAAGCCGTCGTTCTTGATTGTTTCGGTTCCGAAGGAGGCAAGGGCGGACGTCCTCCGGACGGGGGGAAACTTCGGGCATCGGTCGAGAAGGGAAAAAGACCCAAAAGTTCCAGTCTCAGTGTAACCGTCGTTCCCAAGAGAAACAAGAGGACGGAGACTGAAGTGGGGCTGTGTCAGTGACAGGGGTTGCCGGTCCAGGAATCACCCACCGTCTCCTCCCGGGACTGAGACCCGTCCCCTCCCGCTCTCCCCTCGTCACTGTCTGTCGGTCCGTAACCAGCGTGGGGGACCCCGGGACGAAGGACCCTTTGGTGCAGGGACACCCGGACCGAAGGGACGGTTGAACCCTCGTGGGACAGACCAGGTGTCACGATACGAGTCATTGCCGGCTACCCTCCCGTCGTCGACTGTCGGGGGTCTCACATGAGGGTCGGGCCTCTCCCCGTGGGTGGTCCTCTTCCCCGAACCGGCTGGAGTCCGATGGACGAAGGAGAGAGCCTCGAAGTCAAAGGAGTAAACCTTTTACCCCTCTATTTGTGGACGAGGTTTTGCTAGCGAGAGGATTACCCTGGGCCCCCTCGAACACTCAGTGTCTCACGGCACCACTTGAATTGATAAGGTCGTGGACCGTGTCGCGGGTCGTGTGTCATCCACGAGTTACATAGTAGACACCCGATTTGCCAATCACCCGGGGGCGCGACAGGTTCCACCGAACGTTCCACGACGACACGAGTCAGTGAGGCAGCACAGACTGAGAAACACTGGGGCACCTGATATATATCGGGCGGTCCGAGGAACCAGGTGTCCTAAAGGGTCCGTTCTTATGACCTCGACCGTCGATAAAGGAAGAGGGCCCCTCCCCCCCCCACAGAAGGGATGGGTCCCTAGGCACAGAGGACGTAACATCCGTCTAAGAAATGGTGACTCGGTGGTACGAACGTTCCATGGGCCCGGGTCTTGCTTCCCAGACGGAAAGTCACCCCGAACGTCTGTTGACAGTATGGCACTTTTTGACGGGTCTTCATTCCTAGCCCTACGATACTCTGGGTGACACTCCCCAGACCCGAGGGGCTCCACCCCACTCTCTGGGTACAGAATGTTCTGGGGGTGGAGAACCGACGGGTCGTCGCCTCTGGTCTTAGTCCCGGTGGGCCGACATCCTTTACCGTACGATGGGTAGAGGGCTGTCGACTCGAATTTCTGTCTCGACGGTCCACACCGCTCGTTGGGTGCAGACACGTTCATTGGACCTGTACACACGGTCCTTGATTGCAGTGTGTCGTGGACGTGACCGGTCTCAGAGACACGTTACGACAAATTCCGGTGCGAGAGAAACACCGGGGTTGTAGTCGATCCCCTCACCAAGTTTCTTATGTCTGTGTACCCGGGGTGAGGGTCTCCGCTACGACGGGGTAGGGGTTTCCCACCATAAGTAACCTCGGACCTCTCAATGTCGAGGACCCCAGGGGGCAGACCGACACGGGGAATGGTCGGGTACTCTGGACCCAGTTCAAGTGGTTTGTAGAGCCGTGGACCAAAGGGTAGAGAGTCCAGGGACACTGGCAACTCTGTTTCGTGGGCCGTGTCTCCCTCACAAGTTGACTGTGGGTAGGAGGCGGATTAGGTGGGGGGTTGTGTGTGTGTGTGTGTGTGTGTGTGTGTGTGTCGGCCTTGGGTCGAGGGTGGGTCGAGTGGACAGACAGAGGAGGAGAGGAGTGGACGACGAAGACGAGGAGACTTGCTGAGGGGTGAGGGGACTTCGAGACTCGGGAAAGGACGGAGGGTCTCGTCGGAGTCCAGGGTTCTCCTGTACTTTCAAGGGCGGGACTCGAGTGAGTTCCTACGGGCGACGGAAGAACGAGAAGAGGGGAGAAAACGGTAGACTACTTGAGTAGGAGAAAGTTGGGAGTCGAGGACGGTGAAGTTACTTTGGGAGGGACTAAGGTTGAGGACGGGTACGGGGCTCGTCTCTCCACGTCTCTTCCCCCGTCCCGACACGGAGACCTGAGGAACCACGGGGACCCATCGGGGGAGGAGTCAGGACCGGTACCGAAAGGATGGACACTTCCCTAGAGTTGTGGGGAAGTCAGATTCGGGGTGTTCCGAGATAAACCCGTACCCCTATCACAGAGGTCCAAGTGGGGTTCCAGCACCTTCCGACCCTTCCTCGATCTGGGTCGGAACAAGGTGAGACCTCTCCTCCTGTTCACTCCAAGTTTTCTGGGGTCCGTCACGGGAGTTCTCTGGGATGAACGGTGGTCCCCTCGTCTGGGTTTTTACTTCGTGGCTTTTATCCCTCGTTCCCTCCAAGTGGACCCTAACCCGTTCCCCCGAGTCGCGACCGAAGTTCGTCTCCTCCGTCCCGAACTTTCTGTCCGTCCTGGTTTCATCCTTCTCGACCCCCTTTTCTCCTAAGGTCTCGCTCCCTTGTTGCAACTCTGTCTGTGGAACTGTGTCACTGCCGCTTGTACAGAGCCACTACGACCCGTGCAGAGTCCCACGAGTCGATTCGTAGATCGATGTTCGGAGCAAATGAGGAGAACTGGTGGAAGCTCTGTCCTTACCGATCACAGAGGCAAAATTCTCAATTCGTTCAAGGGGTTTCAGTGTCGTGACTCCCCGTCACCTCGGTCCTACGTTTGGCTCCGTAAGAGGGCGGCACAGACTCATTTGTCCCCACTGGTCCCGTGTCTCCGAGGTCCCTCCCTCTGCGTCCCTCCGACCCGTGAGGGCTCTCCGAACGAACACTTCTGGGGTCTCAGCCCGAAACAAAAGGGACGTCGGACGAGAACTTACTTACCGTGGGTTGGGCCCGGTCACCACAACCACTTTAGGGAACTCCCACTGGGTGGGTACGCACCCTCGCACGTTCGGCGTGTCTCAGGCTCCTGGGGGTCGGTGCGTGGAGGAAACGTGGTAGACGAAGTTCCTTCCTACGTCCTTGACGACTCTCACTCGCTCACCGCCTCGTCCCCTCCTCGTCCCGCGGCGTCGGTCAGTCCTCGGCGCCGACAGTCGCCGGTGTGGCTGTCCGACTGTCCGACCGAGGCTCGACAACGGTCCCGTCGGGCCTCTAAGACGGAAGGGTCCGTCCCACCAAATCTTGGTCGACGAGAGAGGACCCGGTGGTCGAGCCGCTCCGATCGGTGGTGGTGGGGGCGGGTAAGTCACGGGCCGAGAAGACTTTGGAGCCGTCCTTTTTGGTAGGCCTGTCTTTCACACCCGCGCGGACGGAGTGCCCTACCTCTGGTCGAGGAACAGTGTTGCCAGGGTTTGTTCCTGCCCCGACCCCCGAACTCCGAAGACGCCGTCCCGTTAGGTCCTCCAGTGAGTGGTGATTCCCCAGGGACGGGGAGGTGACTGTCGGGACGTCGTCGTCCCCTGGGTCCCCGGACCTAGCCCCCCGAACCCCCCCACTCTTTCTTCCACTACCTCCCCAACGTCGACTCGTCTCTCGTCGTTCCCCTCCGGCGAGAGGACGGACCTCCGAGGGGTCCTAAGAACGTCGCAAATCGTGTCGGGCGGCCGTCCCAGTTCTTATTGACGAGTCTCTCTCTCTCCAGGTTCGGACCTCTCCGTTCCGCGGCCCGTCGAGACGCTCGGGTCACACGACCCTTCGTCCTACAGCCGGTACGACTTCGTACGAACCCACCCACTGACTGCACGCCGTTTGTGAGCGCGCTTTGAGTCACTTAGATGGGTGACCGTCTGAGTGTCCTCGGGGGGCCGTCGTGACGCCACACGGCCCCCCTCGATGTTCGGTCGGGTAATTCACCGAAAGACATGTCGACGTGGTGCACCTACGTCGCAAAGGAGAGTAAGTCTTTACACAAAGGTGGTGCCCCTACTCACCGAAGGTTTCACTGGTGACTATTTTTCGAGTGTCCCGTACCGGTTCCATAGACGTGGACGAGACTCTCAGTCCGTTCGAGTCGTTTAGTCGGGAAGTGTTCACCGGAGAGCCCCGGTCTTAGGACAGACAGGGACTCGCGGTGGTGAGTCACCTTCTGAGACCAGGGGTTCAGTCACTCTTTCTACCGTCAAGGACGGTACCCTTGTGTCCGTAGTGGACCTCTCCTGGTTCCATGTGAAAGGTCCTGTCTTGCTGTTTCGTCCCCGAGTTTCTTACGAGTTTGATGGCGTGTTAACGTGAGTAGAGTGTACGATCGGTTCATTACGAGTTTTAAGAGGTTCGGTCCGAAGTTGTCATGCACTTGGTACTTGAAGGTCTACAAGTTCGACCTAAATCTTTTCCGTCTCCTTGGTCTCTAGTTTAACGGTTGTAGGCGACCTAGTAGCTTTTTCGTTCTCTCAAGGTCTTTTTATAGATGAAGACGAAATGACTGATGCGGTTTCGGAAACTGATACACCTAGTGTTGTTTGACACCTTGTAAGAATTTCCTTGTCCTTATGGTCTGGTGGAATGGACGGAGGACTCTTTAGACATACGTCTAGTTCTTCGTTGTCAATCTTTACCTGTACCTGACCAAGGTTTATCCTTTTCCTCATGCAGTTCCGACATATAACAGTGGGACGAATAAATTGAATATACGTCTCATGTAGTACTCTTTGCGACCCGACCTACTTCGTGTTCGACCTTAGTTCTAACGGCCCTCTTTATAGTTATNGGTTCATTACGAGTTGTAAGAGGTTCGGTCCGAAGTTGTCATGCACTTGGTACTTGAAGGTCTACAAGTTCGACCTAAATCTTTTCCGTCTCCTTGGTCTCTAGTTTAACGGTTGTAGGCGACCTAGTAGCTTTTTCGTTCTCTCAAGGTCTCTTTATAGATGAAGACGAAATGACTGATGCGGTTTCGGAAACTGATACACCTAGTGTTGTTTGACACCTTGTAAGGATTTCCTTGTCCTTATGGTCTGGTGGAATGGACGGAGGACTCTTTAGACATACGTCTAGTTCTTCGTTGTCAATCTTTACCTGTACCTGACCAAGGTTTATCCTTTTCCTCATGCAGTTCCGACATATAACAGTGGGACGAATAAATTGAATATACGTCTCATGTAGTACTCTTTGCGACCCGACCTACTTCGTGTTCGACCTTAGTTCTAACGGCCCTCTTTATAGTTAGTGGAGTCTATACGTCTACTGTGGTGGGAATACCGTCTTTCACTCCTTGATTTCTCGGAAAACTACTTTCAGTTTCTCTTGTCACTTTTTCAACCGAATTTTGAGTTGTAAACCTTTTGATTCTAGTACCGTAGGTCAAGGTAGTGAAGTACCGTTTATCTACCCCTTTGTTACCTTAGTCACTGTCTGAAATAAAAAAACCCGAGGGTTTAGTGACGTCTAGCACTGACGTCGGTATTTTAATTTTCTGCGAACGAGGAACCTTCTTTTCGATACTGGTTGGATCTGTCGTATAATTTTTCGTCTCTGTAATGAAACGACTGTGTCCAGGTAGATCAGTTTCGCTACCAAAAAGGTCATCAGTACACACCTACACTCTCAACCTGATATTTCTTTCGACTTACGACTTCTTAACTACGAAAACTTGACACCACTACCTCTTCTGAGAACTCTCAGGGAGTCTGACATTCTTTTAGTTTGGTCAGGTAGGATTTCCTTTAGTCAGGACTTATAAGTAACCTTTCTGACTGCGACTTCGACTGCAAGGTTATGAAACCGGTGGACTACACTTCTTGACTGAGTGACCTTTGCTGGCACTGCGACTCTTTCTAACTTCCGTCCTCCTCTTCCCCTACGGTCTGATCTACCTGTACTCAAACTCATTCGAGGCCCTCAACCACTACCTGTCCCTTCGGACCACACGGCGTCAGGTACCCCAGTGTGACTCAGTCTATGCTGACTCACTGACTTGACTTGTGTTCTCCGTTACCCCGACAGGACGTTCCTCTCGACCAACCTGGTACATACGGACCCCCACCCCGTGCCATGCTCAGGACGGAAGTGACTTTGAGTGAAGGTCCATTAGTGATTCGCGCTTTCTCTGTCTCAGGGTCGGTAGTGAATAGTAATCATCGACGTCTCTAAATGGCCTCCTTGGACCGACCGATTCACCGGTGGACCCGAATCCTCCATCTCTGTCGTTCCTACGAAGGGACCAACGAGTCTACCATTTCGGGACTACGACCCTTACTGACTTCCGTCTTTCTCTTCCTCCGTTGTCTCTTACTCTGCCAACCTGCCGTAGTGGGTAAGTTTCCTGTACTTGAACCCGTTTGAGGCCCTCTACCACTCCCTGTCCCTCCGGACCGCACGACGTCAGGTACCCTAGAGTTTCTCAACCTGTCTGAACCACTGACTTGTTATTGTTGGTGCCGTTCCTACCGGTTGACCTTTACACACCACTGTTTAATGGTCCGACGGACGACTAAGGGACCCATGGTGGTTCAACAGGTTTCTGGTACATCCTTCGATACCTTGGAGGACTCTAGTCGGGTGGTAGAGGGACGTTTAATTGTCTCGTCTACGTTTCTTTCGTCTACAGGTGCAACGGGTTCGACTCCGTGTCTAGCTCCCTAGATTCCAGACCTTAGGTAAATGTCGGGTCCGTCTTCTTTTTCATACCCTGTTCGGAACTGGACCGAAGAAGACGAAGTACAGACGGACCGGGTCTGACCGGGCTCAGACGGTGATACCTCCCTGTCCCTGACGGATACTCCTCTGGACTCTAAGCCATGGGTCCCAGTCTCGGGACCGTGACCGGACCAGACGGAAAGAGAGGCTCCCTCCCTGACCGAGGGACTCTTCGTCCTCGTTCTGGTCTTTCGTCTGGGTCGCCGTAGTTGACGTCCTTCGGTGACCACAGGGGGACGGTGCCCGTCGTGTCAGTGTCGACCTGAGGGAAGTATAGAAGTCCCAGTCGGGGTCGGACGGACCTTGGGGTGTCATCTACGGGATGACAAATCGTCTTCTTGAGTCGGCTGAAGAAAACCTTCACCTTAGACTCGTCCTGTTTCCCGGGACCGACCCCGAGAAGTTGGTCTGGTTTATTTGTGAGTCGGAGAGTGGTCGCTCCGACGTCAAATATAAACCTCTTCCTTTCCTTCACGGTTAGGCTCGACTCAAACCCTACTTGACTGAGAACCGGTTGTCGACCTCGTCTCGTGGGTCCCGTCCCAAGGACGAACAACCCCAGAGTCGACGGGTGAACCGAGGGGTTCGACCTCGTCGGTCACCATGTAGGCCGGGGTCCCAATAAGACATCGGACTATTGACTCGTGGACTGGCGGTTGTAGGGGGCCTCCGTACCCTGGGACGGTCCCTACCCTCTTAGGGTCTCGACGAGCGAACTCCAGGGTCTTAGGGGACCCCCGGGTAGTACTGTTGTCTAAGACTCCGGTCAGGATCTAGACACTTAGATTGAGAGGACCCGTCCTGAGACACGGACCGAGGACACCGTGTTCCTACACGTTGACATAGTTCCTTGGGCCTCTTCCGTTTCACTGGAGACTACGGAGGGTTTCGGGGGAAGGGTCACGGGTGTTCCGTACGCACCAGCGAGGATAAACGACGCCGGTGAAGGATTTTGCGATCCCCCGGGTGCCAGAGTCCGTGGAAGTCGACTCGTACGGAGGTCAGTTGGACGTCCGTCGATCATCGGGGTGGGTTGCTCTAATCCGGTCGACTCTGATTGTCGCCCCTCATTTAGTTGAGTCAAGTGCCCCCTCTTTACACAACGAATGTCTCTAGAAAAAAGTTTCTCCTCGGTAATCACCAGAACCATAAAACTAGTAGTCTTTTAATGGGTACAGTACAACGGTAATTCTCTTTCGTTTCGGGTCATCATTCTGTCTCTCCGGACCTAACCCCGACCATCGTGGGGGGCGGGGCGAGACCTCAAGACATGGAGGGGTCGAGTCCTCACAGGAGACGTCTGGGGACGGAACGTTCCCACTCAGGGACTACGACCGACGTCTCGTCGTCCACGGACTTTAATCCACCCGTGGGTGGTACTACCTGTCAATAGATCCGGATTTAAGTTCAGGGACCACCAAGTCTACCATTTCTTAGACGAATGTTCCGTCCTCTGGGTCCAAGCTAGGGATCCAGTCCTTCTAGGGGACCTCTTCCCTTACCGATGAGTGGGGTCATAAGAACGGACCTCTTAAGGTACCTGTCTCCTTGGACCGCCCGATATGTCAGGTACCCCAGCGTTTTCCCAACCTGTGTGACGCGCTGATCGTGAAAGAAAGAAAAGTCCAAGTTCAGGTCTGAACCGGTAAATTTCCGAGATACTGGAACACGTCCAGAGAATTTCAGAGAATCGGTAGGAGCCGAAGGCTAAGGAGTGTGTATTTTATTCTTTTACGCGTAAAAGATCCTTGCGATACTCCGGGAGAGAATGGGGAACGAGGGTCTGGGTGTCCAGACGTGTTCGAGAAGGTGGACGTTTCTTCCGAGAAGTGACTCTCGAGTCGGGTGGGGAGAGAAGGAACCCCTGTGATGGGGGTGGTGGGGTTGTCTAGTTCACGAGGTCCCGAGCGTCACGGAAGTCCTGTGTCCGGAAGTGCCGTTAGTGTGTGACTGGACGTCCTGTCCGGACCGGGTACCCTCCGAGATTGACTTCCTATAGGTCGTTGCCCGGAACCCTTGAGACACAAGGCGGGGTCGAGGTCTGAACTGGTGAGTCCGTGGGGACGAAGGTCGGGGACACTATGGGGTGAGTCGCGGGACGGGACGTGCCCGGGAGAGTCCGACAGACCGTGGAGACCTCGGAGTGTTGGGGTCTCCGACGGACGACATTTGTCCAGGGGTGGGGTTTGACGGGGACCGGTAGGTGGTCTCCGGCGAAGGGTCCTGAACCGGGGTGCACCGAGAGGTCTAAAGAGCATCATTGTGGAAGAACCTCAAAGTCTTCGTTTCGTTCAGTAAACGGTTGATAAAAAAGGGTAATTAGAGTGTTACGTAAACGATAAAAGGGAGGTATTACTGAGTAAATCGTCGTTGTCTCGTTAATCCGTCTGGTGTCTTATAACTAAAAGATTCACCCTCTTCACAGGTGCGGTGCAGAGAGACCCGGACAGAGCCCGACGGAGGAGGAGGTACTACCCGACCTACACGCCTCTCACCCCGACCTAGACGACTGTCCTAAGACTCCAGAGGTCCCCTTCGAGTTCTGGTGTCACACGTGTGTGCACATTCTCACTCACGTGTACTCTACTATACTTCCATAGTACTCTGTATGTACTGGTACACAAGATAGGGTCCCTGTCTTGGGACCCTCCGTCCGTGGTAGTAGTGTGGGTAAAATTTCTACTCCTTTGCCTCCAAGTCTCTAATTCACTGAACAGGGTCCAGTGTGTCCTTCAGTCCCTCGGCCTAGGTCTGGATCCAGTTCCACGACCGTCCCGGTGTGAGACGGGTAGTCCGGCCGAGCACACCGAACGAGAGGTACCCTACGCTCCGTACACGGTGACCACCGGGTTCCTCTGGAGACTCTGTACTTCGTGAACCAGATTCAGGATACCGACGTGTGGAGACGGAGTCTCGTCGGAGGTTCGGTCGGACGACATTTGTCCCGGGGCGGGGTTTGACGGGGACCGGTAGTGGTCCGGACGGATCATCGAGAGTCTTTCCGGGTTCCTTTCTGTGTTACCGTCCCGGGGGTGTGGAAGGAGGAGATGGGGGACTGGTGGTAGAGGCCGGGTTCTGTTCACGGGATGGGTCGATCACCCCGTGGGTCCCTGCCGAACTACTTGACCCGGAGATACTACTCGGTATAGATGTCTACCGAGGGTTTGGTCCGGGGTGTCGACGCTAGGATCGTTCGTTCTCAAATCGTGAAGAGGATGGAGGTTTAAGGTCTTTGAGTGAGTTCCGTTCGACCCTGTCCCCGACATCCCTATTGTCTAGGGGTTCCAGGATCCCTGGTTACGGCGGTCTGTACGACTAGAAATGGGACCCTCGTTTACCGAAGAACCACCGATTCCCTTTCTCGACTTCTAGGTCGGCCTTCTGGACCCAAATTTATGGTCGAAACGATGAAAGATACACCGAAACCCATCTTATTACTGGAAGAGACTCGGAGTCAAAGGAATAGACATTTTCCTTATTGCGGACGGGACTGTGGACGGATCGACCATACTCGGGGTACGTCATTTACTATTTCACGATGGATTTACGACCGGTCGATTTGAATTGTTTTCCCTTCCAAAGGTTCTCAGCCGTAACGAGCCGTTCCCCTACCGTAGAGGGGTAATGACCGCTGCTCGTTCGTCTGTGACCTATCGGGTACTTATACCCTTCGTTTCGTAGGACAAAGGGGAGGACACATGGGTCTACGTGTTATCGTCTCCTTTCCGAGGGTCGTCGGTTCGTGACTTTTTTAAATGAACGAAACCAAGTGACGTACGAAGAGACTGGACAAATCCGATAACTTAGGGGAGTAGTGTTTACGGGTTATTGTAGACGGTCCTACATCACAAGGTGTATTGGGTCAAACTCTTTATAAGGACACCTGTGAGACCTATTACTGATCCCCTGTGTCCCTTCTTTTGTTCCGGAAAGTTTATGTTGGAAGTTCATGTTACGTGAAAGTTCATGTTGGCATGTTACATGAAAGTTCATGTTGGGACTGACCTGTCCGATGTCCTGGAAGGGGTCGTAGTCACTGTTCAGTCCCCGTCTGGGTCGGGAGTTGGAGGGAAAGGTCCTACTGTCCCTCTGTTTGGGTATACTGGTCTCGCTTTTGAGTGAAGTCACTCTGTTACATTTTTCTCCTGAATCTGTACAGGTCCTCCTCTGTGAGGGTCAGAAAGGGACGGGAATTGTTCGGGTCTTTGAACCTCCTTGAGTTCTTTTTCGTTCGGAGTTCGTCTTTACGGAGGAGGAAGGGACGAGAAGGGACGAGTGGTAGGGATGGGAGTGGACGACCCAGTCGTTCCCGGAGGAGGACCGATGGACCTTCGTCCCGATTCAGAGGTTCTGTCAACTGGCAAAGGCTCATCTTCTCAGATACCCTGGTGTCCTTCACCCACTTATGTCTTAGAGTTTAACGGACACACAGGTCCGGGGTCCACACCGAGGATCTTCTTCTGTAGTCCGTCCTGGCCAGGGCGGGTGCTACGACGACGCACCTGTGTGGGAAGGTGGGGTCACGAGAGAGGAGAGAGACTCCCCCGAAGTACGGTCGTAGCCGACTACTCAGGCCCTTGGTGACTGAGGGACCTTCTCGAGTCTGTTTGGGTAGGTACCGTTTGGGTAGGTATTACCGCGTCTGAAACGCGGGTCGTTCCTGTCTCGAAATAATTAATAAGTCCCCTGCCACGTTAATACGTTTAGTCACCCGTCGGAGACGGGCTGACGACAGAAGACGTCCTCAGGTCCCCCCTCCCCCACGGGTCTCGGGTTCGTCGACCCATGTTCTTCCCTCGGTGGGTCGGGTCCTTTCCCCCTTATTTGGGAGGTGGGAAGACCCGGGTGTCTCCCGAGACTTGTCTCGGTCTGGGGTGACGTGTGAGTCTTCTCGATCATCGACTGAGACTTCTGGACCCCCACGGAAAAAGGTTTTTTTATGATATAGGGGTTTCGACGACGGTCCGGTCGTTCCGGTAGTAAGTTCCGAACGAGGGTGTCCAGGAGTTCCGTACCTTATGAAGGTTTCAGAGGAGAATTTTCCGTGCGAAGATTCCTCTCCATTGTGGAGTTTAATCACAAATGGGTTCTTCCAACACGTCTTATGATGACGAGGACCCCACCCCCACCCCCTGTCCTTTGGGGTCTAATTTTTTCTACTTTGTCCAGAGAAAGGACGTCCTGAAGAGTCCCGGATGTCACTCCTACGGGTGCTGTGGAAACCTCCCCTTGGAGGTCAGAGTGGGGGTCCTTGGTCCTCGACTCAGACTACTTGAGACCTGCCTAGCGAGTGTCTTAAGGGGCGGTCCAAGTTGTAGGGAACTGAGACTTTAAACACCTTGTCCAAAAGTGATCAGAGTATTTGTTGGTGGTAGTTATTTACACTTGCAGTGCACGTGTCTCCTCGATCTGTACTGGTGGCTCTCGCGCGACCACCCCGAAAGCCGTCTCAGGGGTGGGCACCGGGTCGGCAGTGGTGGGGACCGAGACAGGGGTGGGACTCCAGTCCGTCAACACGTCCACGGGTCGCGGTAGAGTCCAGGTGTCTACCGACCCACCCGACCCACCCGACCCTTGGACCGACGTACTGATCGTCGGGGGAGTCGGGCAGGTCGGTCTCCAGAACCACGGTCTGCGTGGGTGTACTCGTCTAGTTTCCGACCTGACCCTCCGGGACGGGTGGTCGTAGTGTCGGAAGAGAGTAGGAGGACCCGTCACTCCTCTCACTAGTACGACTAGACACCTTCACACCCCCACCCCCACCCATACGATACGTTTCGGTCACTCGGGTGGGTTCTGGAGACAGTGGGGGGGTGGAGTGGGTTCCAGTAGTTAGTTGTCTGGGTTTACGTCGGCACGAGTGAGCGAGACGGTTCTCGTTTTCTCCACACCCCCGGGTCTGACGACCCCCACGGATGCTTCTTTCTGTGAATAGTAGTGACTCGTTGACGTTTATACCCCTACCAGGGATTCGGTCGGGATCGGAGTGTGGTACCCCTGGGGTGGGTGTCTCTGGTCATCCTTCCGGGCGGAGGTGACGGTGTGAGGAGGTGGGAAGGTCTTGAAGTCGTGGGTGTCATCGAGGACGTCTCGGACCCCACCGGGTCCTGTGAGAGGGTACATGCACACACGAACAAGTCAACACAGGCTGAGAAACGCTGGGGTACCTGACATATCGGACGGTCCAAGGAGACAAGTACTCGAAGAGGTCCGTTCTTATGATCTCACCCAACGGTAAAGGAGGAGGTCCCCTAGAAGGGCTCGGTCCCTCGCTTGGGTGCAGAGGGTACAGAGGACGTGACTTCCGTCTAAGAAATGGTAACTCGGTGGTTCTTTCGGGCACCCTCGGTCATTTTGAGGCCTTTGTAGATTCATGTCTGGGGTAGAGACGGTGGGTGGACGTCAGACTGGCCCCGTTCACCGAAAATGGACGACCTCGAAGTCAAAGGAGTAGACATTTTATCGTTCCCCGTCCGGACACGTCATCACTTCTCGTGTCTGAACCCTCGGTCCGAAGAATCCAATCCTAGAATCGAGACGATAAGGCCGACCCGTCCGGTGCAAAGGACCAACATTTGGTCCTTATTGTCATCAGTCATCGTCCTGTACCCGACAGCACTCTAACCTCACTCACGGAGAGACACTTCACGACTCCCGTCCGGATCGGGTGGCCTAGACAGGTAGTACAGTCGATAATGTGACCTCTCCTGGGACCGAAACTCAGGTCTCTGGATCTAGGATTTAGGTAGTACTCCCATTAGGGACTATTCAATAAAATGGAGAGACTCCGGTCAAAGTCGTGGACATTGTACCCCAACCCCCCTACTTTGTTCCCCTCACTTCTCCTAATCTCGACTGCATGTCTGTTGTGTGTCACGGACCGTACGTCGTCTGCGAGGCATTCCCCGTCCGTCCAATTACTTTTCTCTGTGGTGCTCTTGTCACCAACTACCTCCCCGGAAACTATTATCTCGGACTGGCGGACCCAAACCTAGGATGGATACTCGACACACTGAACCTGGGCACCGAGTCAGAGAGACCCGGAGTTAAAAGAAAAGACTTTTTACTCCTGATCGTTATAGCAAGTCTCGCGACCACATTCCTACTGTACTCTTTCGTGTCCTTTCCGTGTCCCGTGCCTCGGCCCGGGTAGTTCGTCCACCGGTGCGTCCCGTCACCCACCACCACTATGACACTGTGAGTCGTCTCTTCGAACGGCACTTCTCACGTCTCTACTTTCCGTAGGACGGGATCGAGGTGCGGTGGAGGTCCCCGAAGTGCTGGACTTCCGTCCCGTCGTTTCGGGTCCTCTGTGTTCTGCGAGGGGACACGACCCGCGGGAGGGAGGTCCTTATAGTCTCAGGGTCCGTGACTCTATAATCAGAAACAAAACGAAACAACCCTACCCCTTTGACTCCAAGTTTCTCTTCGTCACCCACCTCGACCGGAACCTGATCGGATGTGGACGACTAGAGAGGTCGTCAACCGTCATGTCCCGGACCCCGACATTCCGTCAGCACCCAAGTGTAAGGTCGAGGTGTGGGGGGTCCGGGTCTAAGCACCCAAGTGTCAGGTCGAGGTGTCGGGGGTCCGGGTCTAAGGGGACGGGGTGGGAGGGGATAGGAAGAGGGGTTGGAATCGTCCGTAGACCGGAGGGGTCGACCCCTATGTCTAATACGACGGACCGGACCGGAGAGGTCCCGGAGACGTGTCTGGTGGTGAGAGTAAGGACTCGGAGAGGTCCGACAGGAATCTCTCGAGGTGAGGGTCCGCCCCGGTTCCTGTGGACCAAGTCGGGATTTAATCGATCAGGATAGGATGCCCGAAACCGGGTCACCTGGACCCGAACTTAGTGTAATGAGTGAACTAGGACCACTAAGGTCTCTCCTGGCTCATGTGGAAGAGACTTGGTGAATATTCTCCCTTCAGCCGTTCTCGTGACTCGGAGTCACCGAGTCCACCCGGTTCGTGACCTGGACCTCAATCCTCTGTGTAGGGTCGAGGTCGACTAAGGGATATGGAGAGAGTCGGAGTGGGTGAAGGGGACATCTTTCGTCTGGTATCAGTGTTTACGGGATTGACGAGGTTCGTGTCCCACTTTCACGAAAAATGTCGTCCCTCGGGACCCGTTCGCGTCTTTCCTGAGGATAGTTTCCCCCTTCCATTAAAGTTTTTCGTTGTGTTTGAATTATTTTTTTCCGTGTCGCACGGGAAACCTCCTAAGATCCAGAGTTGGTCCCTCACCTAGCGGACCGAACCCCGGGGGGGTCATACACTGAAACCCGGTCCTTGTAAGGGGAGAACCTCAAAGTCACTTTACTCTTTGTGTTTTGTGAGAATGATACTCTCTAGTTATTCGTATATCGTTACGGCTTCGTTCAACGACCCTGTCTCGGGACAGGAGTCGTTTTCCGTGTTTGAAACCTGTCTCCAAGAGTGTGGAACCCCTTTGTGTTAATCCAGTTTCTCAGATTAAGTCTTCCAGGTCCCATCCCCGGGTTCTGAGATGTAAAACAACCCATAGAAGGATCCCACCCGACCAGTCAGTCCGAGTCCCCGGTCCGAGAGTCGAAGGTTCTGTTCTCACCCCAAAATAGTCTCGACTACGACCCTACCTCAAAGGACTACTTTAGAGTCCTTCCCCCTTTCCCCCTTTCTTCCCATTATCCTTGTCTCCCCACCTCGACAATTGTTGGATAATTAGAGGAGGGGGCGGCCTTTGTCATTAACGACTCCGCGTATGTAGGAAGTGCACGATTGTCAGACGTCGACGTTATGCTTCGAAACTAATGCTTACAGTTGTTCTGTCTCGTACTTTAATTGAAGGGGAATCAGTCACCCGTGTCCCTCTGCGACGTGAGTAAGTGACGGGAGCCATCCTTTTGAGGGATGCTGTCACAGCGTAGCTTAATCTCGGACACGATGGTCCGACCGTAGATATAGAGACGGGCATCGTGAGAGAATGTTGGTCCGGGACGTTTGTTCCCGGACTCCGACCCTCTTTCCAGTCCCGACCTCCGTCCACTGCCAGGGTCCCACTTGACCCTCCACCGGTCTCGATCTGCCCTGGGGGTACCCCAGAAACGGGTGACCTGTTCTCTGCCCCCCTTAGTAGCACTGTTTCTCATTGAGTGGGGAGGTTCACGGACTACACCCCTTTTCACGTTTGGGCTGGAAGTAGACCCAGTCAAAGACGGGACGGTCGGGTAGACCTCTCCACTCAACCCCTTTGTCTGACAAGGTTCCATCTGGCACGACTCACTCAATCGCCCCGTCCGGTCTTCGGTCCGAGGACACTGGGACGTGAGCAGCCGAGGTCGGACCGGACACCGAGAGGTCCAAGTTCACCGTCGTCCTTCCTTCACCCCACTGTTTCCCTCCAAGAATGTACACGTACGGACCCCACCCCCGTACACCGAACCGGACGCCGTCCTGGACCCGCCCCCCGTGGGTTCTGGCACGGGGACCATACACACTCTGCGCACGTGGGTGGGTGTCCGGGGATGGGCGTGTCCGGGTGTTTCCTGCCTCTGAGGAAGACAGAGCCCCAATCAATGGTTGATTGATTGTTCCCAATCAAAGGAGCATCTCACCGACCACTGATGGGGCAGGTATCGGGTCCGACGCCTATACGACGGACCGACGAAACCCCCGAAGTCTCCCACCCCTACCCTCACCATGTCGGAGTGGGGTTAGACCGGTCCGAGAGGAGCCGGTAAACGTGTGGGGTGGGGGTCCGGCCCTTACGCCGGGTTCAATGAGGAACATCCGACTATCTGGTCACCGGTCTTCTGGGTCGTACACTCCAAGAAGTACGTTCTTCGGGAAAAAGGTGAGTGGGCGCCGGCTAGTGGGTCCTCCGGACCGACCGTTCGTCGATTCGCCCGGGCCGGCGGACCCCTCTCCAGTGGTACGGTCGGCACTCTCGACCTACAAAAGGAAGAACGGAAAAACCAGAAGGACACTAGAGGTCAAGAGAAGACACCGGGAGATTTTATCGGTAATTAATCTCGGACCATTAATTGAAAGACCAAGCTCATTATAAAACGTTTCCTTAAGGTAATTTCTCAGCTAAACGTATAGGAGTCTGGACCCTGGACCTTTATCGGTCCCAAAAAGATCCTCTTACCCGTTCCGGGACGTCATGGAGAGTCCGGACCGTAGGTCCGGACCCGAGACGACCGTGGATACCCGTGCTCCCCCGAGTCTCCTATCGACAGGACTGCCGGACCCCTCTACGACTCAGCACCCTCTAAAAGGGGTCCTTCCGTCCGTCAAAACAAGTGTTTTGACCGACCGAGTCGCCGGTGTACGGGTCTGTCGTTGACGTGTGGACGTGTGTCTACGGGTGTACACTCTCGAGTTTGTGTCTCGTGTGGTGTGTGTGACATTTTGTCCCCCATACATTTGCGTGTACGACCATCTGTGCATGTGTGTTCTTTTGTCTGTGTTAGTCTTGTCATCGGTCTTGAGGGACTCGCCAATCTTACTTGGCATACAGGTATTAGCTGGATGTTTTTGTGAAGTGCACCAGGTTGGGTTGTACTTCACGGTCCGTCACAAGGTTTACGAAATGTACGTTAAGGAGTAAAGTCTAGATGTTTGTACATGTTCCTACGAATGTATATGTGTGGAAGTACTCCCTTCTGTACGTGAGCACACGGACAGTTTCCGTACACATGTACGGATGTCGGTGGACATGTCCTTTTCCGAAGAGATCGGAAATTTTGGGGTCGAACCCCGACTAGTGTAGGAATGATCGATTAAAGGCGGCAAGGATTTTTATAACGGGTCGAGCCTAGAGACCTTCTATGTGTGCTCCCTCGACGTCTAGATTTTCCTCCCGCTATTTTTACTCTTTCGTCTTTATTTAACCAAGAAAAGGTACAGGCCCAGTACAAGACACCGAGGGGGAGGGAGACCTCTACTTCGGGTCTTAGTACACAAGGAACCGTCCCGAGGTCCGTCGGGACGGGGTTTCCACGGGTTACCCCGAGGCTCATGGTGCGACGTCCCCCCGACCCTGGACCTGTGTTCCGGTCCGAAGACCCTACCAGGGTGGTGGTGTGGAGACTGGCGCACGGAGTCAAAGGGACTTAGATTGTTGGGGACGTGACGAATGGCTACGACATGTCACTGTCTGGAGAGTTTCACGACACATTCACGGTCCGAAGGAATTGCTATTAATAGCCTAATTCTTAATTTAGACCAAGGGAATACCTCTCGTCTCGTCCCCTCCCCCTCGACCCCTCGTGAGGAACATCCATTAATTACTTAAGGGACGGTATGACGAACCTTCCGTCTCCGGGTAAATTGTTTCTAGGTGGATGTACCTACCACCACTTCCTTGGTTCCTTCCGGTTTGTCCCGTTCCTTCCGAGAATGTTTCCCGAACAGTCTTGCAAGTCTTCCGTTTCCTGTCCTTGTCTGTTCTGAGATTTCGTCGTCGTGTCGTGATGACCGGTAATTTGGGTCCTTTTGTTACGAGTCACTGATTGGTCGTTCTTTACGTTTATTGTTTCTTTACGGTGGGAACACGGATATGTTTGTTGTTTCTGACACAATGGCTACTGTGGGTTACAAAAGTTTCCGCACTTCTTTGTCCACCCGTGGAGTTTTCAGAAACCCCCTCACATTTAATGATGTCCGAGAGCTACCCTTTGTATAAATAGCTTTCGGACTTTAACGAGAATAAAAAACTGGATCATTAAGATTCTGAAATAGAGTACCTTTGTTAGTGTCTACCTCTGTTTACTACGTATAAATTCCTAATTTATGGTCGTGGTAAAAATTATTTCTTTTTGATCTGTCTTGTATTTACGGATCTAATGATTTTTCTTCATACCAGGTTTGTAGTTTTTAGCTAAAAATTTTGTGTATATCCTGTCCAAACGAAAGAGCCCACGTCTGTTCAGGGTCCCAGAAAGATGAGCCCATAAAGAACACAAGTTTCATCGACACTAGGAGGTGTGTCGGGAGAAGTGGAAAGTTCCCTGTCATCGCAGATCAAGGTAGAGAACTTACTATTATTGTACTAACGTGCAATTATAAGGGTGTGACGTCTCTTCTGTTGACTCCGAATGGTTCTGCCTGACTGAAAAAGGAGGTTTATAATTGAAGGTGAATGACTTTTGAATGTTGTGTCGACAGATTGGCGAAAGTACACAATATTGAATAAATTATTTTAAAATCTTTGTAAATTCTTTACACGTTTTGGGTCACAATCAACGGTTCCTTTGTCGTGACTTGTCCTGTAAAAAGATAATTCATGTACTACTTATATAATTATAATTACAAAGGTTGCTGTACTAATAGTAGTCTGGGTAAAACGACTACCCGTTTGACTCCGAGTCTTGTCAATTCCACTGAACGAGGTCCTTGACGGACCGAAATTTAGGTTTCTAGTGTATGAAGGGTAATGAGGGTCTGTGACTTTACGTACTAGTAGAGTTCTAGTGGGTTCTCTTCCGCCTCCTCCTGACCCGTGAGCGACAGATGTCGTCCCCTCCCTCTCTCAGTTCTTGTGGGTCCGGACCCACGGGTCGGGTCAGACGTAGATGACAGTTGTCTTTTGTCTAGGGGAGAAGGTAAAAGAGGTCAAGGAGTGGTTCGAGGGAGAGGGACGAGGTTCTTTACGGAGTGGGTTTCCCTATCTTGACTAAAGACGGATGAGCCCCGGTTACCTCCCAGGGACTTTCGGGAGTGGGGATGGAGGGTTAATAGAGGGAGGGACTCAGAATGTGACGACCCTTAGGATGGGAACCATTGAAAGTCCACACCCTTGAGGGCCGTTGTGTGTGTAAGGGACCTGTCCCGTCAGTCAGGGAACGAGGGACTAGTCGGAACCCATGGACGAGGACCCGACGGGTGGACACACCTCCCGGTCGTAGTGGGTCTCGCTTATGACGCCTCCCCTTTTTTTACTCCTTCCGTGACATAACGGTTGACTGGGAGGGTCGATGAACCCTTGTAATTATTTATTTACTTACTCAAGCTTTAATAGAAGACCCTCCCGTCTTTGTGGTGTAGGTTCTAGCGAAAATGGTCGTAATTTCGACAGAACATTTACTCCGTCCTTGTAAAGGTCAGACGCTCTTTTTTTTTTTTTTTCGCAAACGGTCGTGTGGAAAGTGGACCCTGCGGAACCTCGCCGTAAGTAAAGATAATAGGTGTCCGTTGCTAATGGACAGGAACCACGAATAGAGGTCTTGGAGGTTTCTTCTTTACTTACAACTCCCCGGGTCACTAGAACCTCTGGTCGACCCTTGGAGGGGTCCTACAAAAGTCCCTTTATTCATATTTCCGAGTTTAGACGCCGGGAACCCGAAGGGTCTCGAGTCGATACGCGGGAGGGGTCGGGACCGACCGAACTGAGGTCCGAGTGTTGGTCTGTAGTCGGGAAAGGGGCGGTAGAGGTGTGGACCTGGTCTGAGGGCAAGGGTCCCTCGGCTTTCTAGGGTCTTGTCTTGGTTGACCAAAGGTTGGAGGTCTACTCTCCTAGGGCCACGTTTTTTATTGGAAGGGTTGTGTCGTCAAACACCTCGTACCGTCTTTCGCACGCCGTTTCGGCGAAGCCGTCGTCGGTACCTCGTCTGTCTAAGTGGGTCACAGTCTGGGGTCCGCCGGCGGGGGCTCACGGGCCACAAGGAAGAGGTGCACTCCTCCGGTGCCCTCGGTCGAGTGTGACCGGTGGGATCTCCGGGGGTGGGCGGAAGGGTACGGGTAGGGAAGTACGCCTGACGAGAGAGACGTGAATGGGGGAAGGGTCCCTCTCCGTACCGTCGAGCCGCCCCAGGGTACCTCGGTCCTAAGTTGGGGGAGGAGTGACGACCCGGTTCAGTCTTCCGTCGACTAGACAGGTGGGTCGGAGTCGTCGTGGTGTGGTGCAGTCTCACGCCCCCTCCCTCCGTAGAGACGGGAGTGGGTCCAAACTGGTACTCGAACCCCCCACCCCACCCCAGTGGTCTCGACCAAAATGAGTGAACTGAGGTTTGTCCTGCGGAGGTCCTTGACGGGGTCTCTGTATGGACGGGCAGGTAGGGTCGCCGTCACTAGTTAGATAAAGATTCGTTCCGTCGTTTAGTCCTCTAGGGTCAGGATCGTCTCGGATAAAGTCGAGGTTCCGACCCATCTTCCTAAAGTTTAAGGTAGAGAGACGGACAGGCACCCTTTAGACCCGAGGGAAGGACACGGTCTCCTCGGAGGTTCGGTCTAAAACAAATATCTTTTAATTATTCTGTTAGGGTGTGGTGGTGGTCACTGTAAGACGAGGTCGATGGCAAGTGGTGACCGCGATCTCTGTCTGAGCGTCAAAATAAGGGGTGGTACCGGGGGTGAGACGTGGGGAGGCCGGACACCGTTTCGACTGGGCTTCAGTTCGACCCGTCCTGGACGAGGTCCAATAGAGCTGGTGCAGGGCTGGAGGCGGGTCCCAACGGTCGACTAACGAGCCGTCGTAGAGTCACGCCCGACGGGCGACCTCCCTCCATTTGTGTCGTACGTGCGACGGACGAGGGCCTCCCGTCTGTATGAGTCTCCGACCTGGCGGACGGTAGAGAGGACGAGGGGCCTGGTGGTTGTGTTCGTGTGTTTTGATCCATGCATGTGTTCCAGAGCGTACGCCCACGTCTCCCAGGACTGGTGGTGGGTCCTTTCACGTCGCTTCCCGTACAAGGGCTCCCTCTTTCGGCCTCTTCCGTCCCCGGTCGGCCTCCCTCCTTCCGTCGTTTGGCCCACCGGACGGCGGGTCTGTTATTGTTTCTACCCTTAGCTCCAAAAGTTTCTGCGTCACCGACGTGGGTCGTGACTCGAGACCGGACCGATTTAGAAGGACGGTCCTGTGCGGACCAGGGGACCCCGTGATACCGGTAGTCTCTTTCCGACTCCCAGGACGGACCCTGACCCCAACCGTCGCGCCCCTTCCTTTGGTCGGCGTCCGTCGTCAATCCTACGTAATCTCTCTCGCCGAGGGCCACCTACTTTTAATTTCCAGATCATTAAGAGGACCTCCCACCTTCCCCATGAGAAGCCCTTCTACGATCCCCAGTCAATTTGTCAGTCAGTTGGAACCCGTCCTGAACTCGATATTGAACATGAGGAGACGGACGACCTTGACTCCTCCTCCCCTCTCTGTAAAAGTAAGATGGACACGGAGGGGATGTCCCTCACGGTTGAACGGTTAGTGTGTGTCCCCGTGTCGGGATACTTCCCTCCGTCTACGGTCCCCGGACTCTGTGTTCCGACTTACGACTTTTCCGAGGAACCACGGACGGGTAAGGAAGTGGAGGTGAATCGACTCGTCCCTGTGCAAGATTGACCGTGATCTTAGGTAGTGGTACGGACACGGGTTCGTCCTTCCACGGTCCCGACCGTGCGAGTTCCTCCCCTTGGACCCGGGACTTTCCTCTCCGACACAGGCGGGTCACGGGGGCGTGCGCCTGTCCTACCGAACAGGAACGCTCGACTTCGGACGAGAACGGTCACTGAGGACCGTCCGACTTGGTGGAGGAGAGAGAGGTGACGGGGTGTTCGGTGGAGGGGAACCTTAAAGGTGTGGACGAGGTCAGACCGGGCCCTTTTCCTTTGCCCCTTAACCTCTGTGGGGACCCTCACCTCTCCACTCTCTCCCTCGTCGACGGGCCCCGACCTTTCCTACTCCGGGAAGAAGGAACCGGAGCCCGTGACGGGCGAGCGAGCGGGGTCGGGGGTCGCCTCGTGCGCGGGATGAATCTCGTCTACACAGGGGATTCGCTGGGTCGGGGGACGAGGAGGGGAGGTCTACAAGTGGGAAAAGGAGTGGCGACCCAGAGGCGTTTTGGGTCGGCTTTACGGAAAGCATAGCCCGTGAGTTCCCGAGGTCTCCGTCCCTCTACCTAGGAGCCCACCTCCACGGTGAAGTCGGGGGTCGCGGCCCGTGACGTGGCGGGCCCTTTGTTACGGGTGGTGCCGCTCCGCTCCGTCCTGAAGAGGCCCTTCCGTGAAGGGAGGCCCGGAGCTGGGCTCCGAGCCCGTGGAGCAGGAGTGGGTGGGCCCCCTTCTCTCTTCCCAGGAGGGCAGCGAGGAGGGGCCAGGCTCCACCGGGGTGTTCAACGGCCTCCCGCCGCACCCCTCGGGAGCGCGAAAGCCGCGCGGGGGCAGGGCCGAGAGCGAAACAGGGGCGCGGGAGGGCCCGCGTAGGGCCCCGCCGCCGCGCGCCTCCGGCCCGGCCGCCGCCCGAGTGGAGAGTAACAGGCGCCGCCTCCGCCGCCGCCGCCGCCGCCGCCGCGACGCCTTGGGGCCGTCCTACACCGCCTTCGACACCAACGCCAGGTCGAACCCGACCGAGAACCACGCGAACTACCTCGGGAACTCCGCCGCCGACTCCTTCGGGACGCGCGCCCCGCTGTTCTCCCCCTTCCCCTCCGCCCCAATCGCGCCGCCGCCCAGGCCCTGGGCGCGCCCTGGGCGCGGGACCGAGCCCGCCGGCGCGCCGGCTCCCGCCCGCGCCCGAGCCGGAGCCGGGGACGTCGAGCGCCGGGCGCGGCGGGCGGACGTCTGGCTCGCGGCTGCCGGGCCGGGCGCGTGTCGCCGGGTCGGGTGGGGCGCGGTGGGCGGGCAGGCGGTCGGTCGGTCGGTGCAGCGGGGGCGGGGGATTCGGCGACAACGGTACCGCTGCGGCTCGGCTCGGCGTGGCCGGCGCTGGCTCCTACGGGCTCGGGGGGCCCCGCGCCCCCGCCCCCCTCGGGGGCCCCGGCTCCCCCGCCCCGACGTCTCCCCGCCCCTGGGAGCCCCTCGGGAGGCGCCGGCGTCGGGGAAGTGGAGACTTCTCATTGCTCCAGTGTGGGGGGTGGGTGGACCTCCTCAGGTGCGGGGGTAGGGCCAGGCCCTAACGGAGGTGGCCATCTCCACTTACAAGATTCAGACCAACCATGTCTACCCCCTCTGATTCCGAGAGGTGCTCGCCCGCAGCCCAGGAGACCCCTTGTCGGCCGGTCGCGTCGAGGACCAGTGGACCTGGAGATTGGGCCCGCAGAAAGGAAAGAGTCCACTGACAGTGTCCAGGAGCCCCACCTCGGGAAACGGACCTTGGTACCATGGGGTCGTCCCCGTTGGGGGGATCCCTGTCCCACTGGATCGTAGATCGAGTCCCTCCTCGACTTCCCAAACGACTCATAGGTGTGACGCCCGAAGTTCTAAACCTCGGTGGAGACCCCCCTCCGACCTGGAAGAGATCTCCCTGACGACGAACCGGGTAAGCACTGAATCCCGTCACCCCCCACCCCCCGCCACCAAGTCGAGGACCCTCCTCATACCGTCTAGAGTCGGCCCGAGGGGCACATCGGTAAGTAGGTAGATGGTCCGACGCGACCTGAGACTCTGGACTCGGATTCGACTCGGGTCGGGGTCTCGAGGTACAGATTATCTTCTGTGTCCCTCCTCTGTCGTTCGTCATGTCGTCCAACTTGGTCACAAGGGAAATCTCCACCGCCCCATCTGCCCCCCGACTTCGCCGGTGTCGGAGCACACAAGACCTGAACCGTGGAAGTCCGTCAACCTCCCTCCCCTTTTGACTTCCTTCTCCCTAAGGGGCACTCAGTCCAACAGGTTATACCTAAAACCCCTGAGTGGATGGGGTCGGAGTGAAGGTCCACTACATTCCTGTCTCCCTTACCCTATAATTGAGTAAACCTTCAATTGCAACATGTGTTAGACTTGTGGTGTAAAGTAGGCAGGGTGGTGTAAAGTAGGTAGTGGAGAGACCAGACGTCTCTCTCAACCTGTAAATGACAGCCGGTGCGGGAACGACCCAGACAGGTAGAGGGACTAGGATCGTGGGATCTACACTACTCCTGTTTACAACTAATGTGTGTAGTAGAGTACAGTGAGTGTGTTTCTCTTTACTGTCTCTTTGTAGAGAAAGACGTTTACTTCTTTAGAACGAGTCTCTCCACTTTGCTGAGTGGGTTCCTGTGTGTCGAAGGTCCGGACGGACTACAGGTACCCTGAGGGGGAGGAGACGGGTGAAAGAAGTTCGAAAGGGAAAAGACTAGAAAGACGGGGATGAAAAGGGAGGGAGAGTTAGAAAGGGCAAGTATTTTCTGGTTAAGGACATCGGTGTACAGTTTTAAGACGCATAGGAAGTTCCGGGTCGACTTTACGGTAGAATAAGTCCGGAAGGGTCCATCACCTCAGGTTTACGGAGAGTGGAGATGTCAGACCATAATGGGTAATTCCATGAGATTAGTGGACGTCAAGTTGTTGATCTCCCAATCCAGTGGGTGAAGGTCTCCCCACTACGTCTATATAGTCTTTGCCACCGTCCGGTCCCCTTGCCGTACGAAAGACCCTCTGTGTCGTTGTTTCGTCCCTGCACGTGGAGGTTTATTCGAGAACGGTGAGGGTTGGAACCGGAGAACGGTCCACACCCTCCTCCCCCTTCGTGGACCGATTGAACCTCCCCAAGAAGAGAGTGTCCACAACAGTAGTCCGCTCAAGACGGTTACCCGAATATCAAAAAGAACCAAAAATAAGAGGTGGGACTACTTTTAAAATGTTAAAAATGTGAGAACACCATGTTTCTTGGTACCTTGTACAAAGTGTTAAATACATCAAGTAGTACATCGTCACACCTGTCAAGACAGGATAAGGACTCAATTTTTTTTTTTCAAAAGAAGGAAGTTCCTCCAACTTACCCTGTGTATAGTGAAACAGAAAGGTGGGAGTGGGTAGGTTCAATGGGAATTATGAGTAGACCATTCGTAATGAACAGTAGAAACTTCAGATAAGACCTACCTGAGGGGCCGTCGGTGGGTTTGACTAGTATTGGAACACCTGAGTTTGAGATTGCAAGTGAGTAAAGAGGTGACAGTTCTCGGATGATGTACGATCTGTGCTACTGGTTCTGGTACTTGTGATACTCCACTCGTGATATATCTTATTCTCCTCCTGTCCCTCGAGTCTAAGTGACCCTTCCACTGACAAGCCCCCTTACCTCTTCAGGGGGTAATTCGGGGTGGAGTGGTGTGTACAGGTGGGACCTCCTGGAACTTAGGGGGACTCCTGGGTCGAGTCCTGAGATGTATACCGTCCAACTTGTTTACGAGTAGTAGGATCTTCCGAGTCGACGTTCCCCTGAGTCTAGGTTTTTTGACATAATATTCCCAATGATTCCGGGTCTCTCCCCTTCCCAGAAAGGGTTCCAGTGTGTCGTTCCCATTAGTTTCTGAGACCGGAGGTCAAGGGACGGGACAGGTCGGACTGTCGAACGGATGACTGGAGGACGTACCCCACTTCCCTGTTGCCACCGAGGGGTGGTCGGGACCTACTTCTCTCTACTGGAAAAGAGGACAGGAAAGTACCCGTCCGGGGTTCTGTACTAAAGACCTTCGTCGACGTCGGAATTTGAGTCTTTCTCCCTGATCAGCTAGAAATCACTCTCCGTCACCCGTTTGGTACAGGGAAGAAAGTCATTTTTTCCCATGAGCTTTGAGTGACGTGACTGTCACAGGTTACCGACTCTCGACCCTCGGTCTCCGGGTGTCTATCCCGAGTTTAGGTCGAGGTCTCTGGCGACCGACGTTCTACGATACGTTCCGGCGAGTGGAGAGACTCTTTACCCACCCCGGACGTTCCTCCTACTTCATCCTGTCTGCTTTTAGACGGGGGTTGAAACGTGTGGGGGTCCCGGACCCAAATGGATGGAGAGGTCCTCCGGTAGAGACTGATGTATGAGATCGGATCGACTAGTGTAGGGAGTCCGGTCGACTTCAGGATAGTATCGTGAACGCAGGTTCAGGATCAAGTCTATCAAGTCAAGTCAAGTCGGCGAGTCAGCACAGGCTGAGAGACGCTGGGGTACTTAGCGTCGTGTGGTCCGGAGGGACAGGTAGTGGTCGAGGGCCCTTAAGTGAGTCTGAGCGCAGGTAGCTCAGTCACTACGGTAGGTCGGTAGAGTAGGAGTTCGGCACCCGTTTATTGACCTGGAGAGACTCGGAGTCACAGGGATGGACACTTTACCCAATTCCTACTATGGATGAGATAAGGACGATTCAACGAAATCAACACAGACTGAGAAACACTGAGGTACCTGATATCGGGCGATCCGAGCAGTCAGGTACCCTAAGAGGTCCGTTCTTATAGCCTCACCCAACGGTATGGGAGGAGGTCCCATAGAAGGGTTGGGTCCCTAGTCTGGGGGTAGATAATGTAGAGGACGTGACCGTTTACCCAAGAAATGGTGATTGCGGTGGACCCTTTGGACGAATATCCCAGTACCCTTTCTAATTTACTCTATTCGATAGCAGTCATTTTACCATTTATGATTCGTTGATTCGTGTCATCAACGGTCGAAATAATAGTGATAAGGGATCCGACCGAGGCTATGTTAGTAGCCAAAAACGGGACTCTTCCATGCCCTGGTGGGGTCCGTCCTCAGGCAGATCCGAGAGACTCCTCGAATTTTCGTGACACTGTCGTTCCTGCCCCGACCACAGTACGGGTCACTTACTTACTTGCACGAACGTCTTAATAGGACGTCTGTGTCTTATACCGAGTCAAACCGTCAAAACTTGAGAAAATTTGTGCGCGAAAGAAGATTTCGTTGGAGTGTCTCTGAGACTTCCAAGTTTCACGGGCCGGCCCGCCCCGACGAGACCACCTCCGGAGTCGAAAGTAAGTGACCGGGTCCCAGACTACAGATTTCGAGTCACTCCACGGACGGGTCAGGCGCCCCGGGTTCGGACGGGGGAGGGGTCTACCCCAGGAGACGGAGACGGTTGTGTCGGGACAAGGGCACGCGAATCCAGTCGGCACCGGGGTCCCCGAAATCGTACTCGACGAGGGACCACAGTGATGGGGGGTGGGAAACCACTGACCCACACCTGTCGGGAGTTTCGGAGACGGGTAGAGACACTGTTGAGTGACGGATACACCTGTAGATGGGAGGGTGGCTAGGTACAGTTACAAGGTTCGGGGAACCCGAAGGTAGGTACAGTTACTGGTTTCCCGTTCTTTCAGACCTCACCTCCTGTCTGTCCGGGCACCCCAGAGACCGACCGTCCTGGGCTCAAGAGTCGACGAGAGGGTAGAGATAAGGACTGTGAGGTCAAGAGACAGGGGGGTACGACAGGGGGTGAAGAGGTCCTTCAAGGCCCTCTGGAAGAGGTTCCAGAAAGTCTTAAGGTCCGTGCCCTAAAGAAACAAGTGGTACAGTTAGTTAAGGCACACTACTACTACTGCTATTCGATGGTCAATGCCTCGAGGATGAGACGGTTTCAGCGAGACGGGCCCCGTGAGTGTGTTGGACAGACCTAGGGTCCCTCCGCTATGATCCTCCCGGTCTACGGAGACTACCCCTTAGAAGCACCCCTGTACACGAAGTCTTAAGTCCTTCAAACCCCAAAAGTTCATCCCTTCGTCTCCGAGTCTCTTAAATTCGACGAACGTCTCTCACCGTCTCGACAATCCACCCGCTCGACCCTGGCATTAATCCTTTCTAGATCAGAGATCCTCACGTCCCGTCCCTAGGAGAATGTGTATGTACGTACGGTGTGTGTGTATGTGTCAGTTCACAGTTTCCGGTCTCGTCTTCAACTGACGAGTCGGGGAGGAGGGATGTGGGTTCCGTGATACGACCCGGACCCTTTCCCTCCTTTCTTCCCTTCCACCCGAAGAGGGACTCACGTCCTGACAGTGGACGCCGAGTGTCCACTCCTAGACCTCCAAGTCTCTCCCCTCGGAGCGGGTGAGGGTAGGGGTGGGTCCTCCGTCGTAGACCGTCCCGCTCCCGCTCCCACCCCCCCACCATACCCAAACGTAAGGTCGCTGTCGTGAACCCGTGGACCCTCAGTACCCAGTGGTGACCTGAAAGTCGGGTGAAGAGTGGGCTTACATTTCGTGAGTCGTGGTGCGTACCGTGTATCATCCACGAGCCCGTCGGGGGCTGAGGTAGCAGACAAACCAGGACGTAGGACTTCCATTCGAAAGTAGTGGAAGAAGGGAAATTGTTTGGTTGAGGCTCAGTGACGGTCACCCACCCACCCGGACTGGACGCTGTCACGAGTCCTACCTCCGTCTTCGGGTACCACAGGAGAATCGGGTCCGGGTCGAAGAGGAAGCATCGGTATAGATTCCCGACGTGGGTTTGTCTCTACGAAGTTTCCTCCTCCGGTAGTCTTGTCCGTACAGAGAGGTAAAGAAAGACTCCGAGACACGTTTACGATTTTTGAGTGGATTTGTCCTTTCCCTCCCCTGTTAAGGTGGATCTATAACGGTAGAGAGACGCGGGGTCCACTCCTCTATACGAGGGCCTCTGACCGTCCGTCTGGACTACGAGACCGTCCGACTTTCCTCGTGGAGTGAGAGAGGTGGGATCATGTCCGAGGTCCCTCCCCGTCCCCACCAATTCTTCGGGACGAAGGTTCTATTGTCCCACTCTCGGTCCTCCCGGGTGTCGACCGTCGGTCCGGTTGCGGGTGTACTGTGTCTCTCAGTGGGTTCTGGGTCTCTCGTCCCCCTGAAAGGGTCTCAGTGACTCGTCCCGTCCCCGTTTGGTACCAGGTTGGCTCCAAGGGCAAAGAGGAACGGGTCACGAGAACGTTGTAGTCGTACGAAGTCTTGGCGGGTCGGACCCAAAGGAGAAAGATCCGGAGTCAGAAGGGTAGACATGATGCTCCCGGACCCAACCCACTAGTGGTACGAGGAAAGATCACGACTGTAAACTGCTAAGAGATTTCGATCTCGTCGACGGAAGGTGTCGGCCCGAGAGGGTACGAACCGTGATCGTCGCGGTCGTTTAAGACACCGAAACGGGGTTAGGAAGTCTACGAGTTAAGGAGGACGGGAGAAAGGACCGATACCCCCTAGACGGGAGTCGTTCGACGGTCCGGAGGGACCGGCGGAGGGGACCCTTGATGCGTGGTAGTTTCTCCCAGGGTCGACCCCTTACTGAGTCATTACCCCCTTAGAGTCTGTGACACTGTCCACTTTCGTCTCTCCTTAAATTTCCGTCCTAGTTCAATCACGGAAGGGCCACCGGTGGGTGAGTGTCCGGTGGGACACGGGTATCTTCGGAGGGATTCGGGCACGGTCACGAGGAAAGTTGTACTCAGGAGGTGTAAGGTGGGATGGGTCTCTTTCGTCAGATGAGTCAGTGGGTTTCTCTTGGTTAAGTGCCCGGTACTCTTGGTCCTCCGCTGACCTCGGACTGTGAGTTCCTAGTGAGACCGTAATGTTATAACGGGGCTCCCTGAAAGGACCACCAGGCCACCAACTCTTAGGTGGAACGTTATGTCCCCTGTGTCCAAGTCAGGGACCAACTCCTTGATTCTAAGGTATACGACCCCCCGTTGTTTCTGGGCTGTGTCAGTTTATTCATTTGTTTATAAAAATTTTTTGTTACAGACCTATTGATGTGAGTTTGTACAAGAGCACCTCTTTACACGACACGAGTCAACGGGTCAGCACAGGTTGAGAAACGTTGGGGTACCTCTAACATCGGGCGGTCCGAGGGGACAAGTACCTTAAGAGGTCCGTTCTTATGACCTCACCCATCAACAAGGGAAGAGGTCCTCTAGAAGGGTTAGGTCCAGAGGGTGTACCGTCCACCTAAGAAATGGCAGACTCGATGGTCCCTTCGGGTCCTCTTTATGGGTCCCGGTCTTTGTGTGGGTTCAAGTTCCTGTACGTGTCTCGTGTACCAACCCCCCGCCCCCCTTGTATCAGTGTTTCTTTACGTACATACTTGTCTTGTCCAGAGGGGCCGTGGTGGTCTATATGTGTGTCTACGTAAACATACGGTTGGTTGTGTGTGTATTTATGTGTGATGGTACTTTGTGTGTTCCTTTGTATGTTTATATGACCCTGTCCGAGTGTGTAACTGTGTGTATGAGTCGACAGTAGTCCGTGAGTGTCTCAATGTGACTGCCGGTCCGGTTTGGGTGGTCGGGTGTGCGCGAGTGCTCTCACCGGTCTATTCGTGTTTCTCGGTCCTCGGGTCTCGAACCCGGCGTCCCCTCTTTGACCGAGGGACATCACCGGAGGTGTTAGTCCGCCCGGAGTAGAACACGGTCAGAGGTTCCTGCTGGATGAACTAAGAGAACGCGGGACCATTGACAGAAGTGTCAAGGGACTTGCACGCCAAAGACCCGCGGAACTCCGGACCGTCCAACAAGTTGTCCTAGTGTGGGGATGGGTCTCGACCTCTGGGGACGGGGTTTGTAGAGAGGGAGACAGGTAGTGGTGAGGACTTTGTGGTGGTGCACTACGTCGACTAATCCAGATTCCTTAGAGACCCACTTTGTGTCATGAAAGGGAGGCGGAGGGGGTTCTCCGTACCATCGTGTCACAAGGGGGTCAATTGCAGCACCCGGGATCCGGTCACTGGATTGACGGGATCGGATAAAGGAGAAGACATCTTGCCCTTTCTATCGTCGGTAGGGTGTCCAACACCTTACTCAGTCACCCTAGTACGTACCTTTCTTGAGTCGGGCAAGGGCCGCGTACCGTCTTTATGGTCGAGGGCAGTAGTCGTGACAGTGACAGCAGCAAAGATAACGAGTCTGAAACGAGTCGAGGGTCCCCGGTCGGGTCGCTACTCGGTCTTCCTTTCTCTTTCGTCGTCGAGTGTCTCGGTAGAGATCCTGGGTCTCGAGGACACTACCTCTTCCCCCGACCAGGTGAAAGGACGCGGGGTTCTTTCCGACCGAGAGACGGGAGTTTCCGGGGAGGCAGGTCGACCTCTTCATCGGGTCCGGTAAGGATCCGTGGGCTTCCTCGGAGGACCGACGAAACCGGCGGAGGTTGGGACGGCGGGAGGGGCAAGTAAGAGGTTCTCGTAGGTCTCCCTGGGAAGCTTTTTGTCTACTCTAGGACGGCGCCTGGTCGACGTGAGGGAAGGTGTCAAGGGGTCCCGAGGACCCCACTTCCGGATGGACGGACCACTCCGGGCTCCGGGGAGTCCTAGAGGGGGACGAACCTAGGGTCCCCGAAGTCGCCACGAGGACGGTGTCCCGGAACCGTGTCCGATAACGATGACGGATCTTGTCTCCGGGGAGGACGGGTCACCCGGGACGTGTAGGAAGTCAGAGAGGAGTTGGAAGAGTCCCCGGAGGGGCTACGGGAGTGTAACTTGTTCTAGAGGGACGTCTGGATAGTATCAACATCAATTTGCAGACAAAGTCTGGAGGGAGGGGATACCTTAATACCCCCGGTAGCACCGGACCCAGGGGTCGCGACCTGTGGAGCGTCCATAAGGTATATATGAAGGACTTACTTACTTGTTCATAAATACTATATTTTCTTTTTTCTCCTTCCGTCTGTCTCTTATACGAGACTCTCCGAAAAATCCCCCCAGGTGAACCCCAGTTATACTCACCTGAACGACCTCCTCCGTCGAAAACTCCCGTATTATCTTTGTGACTTTCCCTCCGTCGCCAACCCGAACGACTCTAGTAGACCCCGTCCCGTCGGTATATTCCCCATAAGGTCCGTCTTAGGGTCAAGTCCGTTGCCTCGACTCCATCCTGTCGTCGTCCAGACTGACCGAAGCTTCCGGGACCGCGCTAGTGTCCAGAAGACTGGAGGTTCAATGTGTGGGAGAGGGGTTACGTCTCCTACGGGTCCAGCTCCCCCCGAGAATCTTTGGGACTCTCACATCTCCTCCCCCGTACGTCAACCCTTCCACCCTCCCCCTTTACTCCTGTAGTCTCTCCGGCAGGGTCACGGACGGTCACGGGTCCTGACTCGCTGTGGTCACTGGTCTCCGGTCTGTGAGTAAGGATGACAGAGTTCGTTCTTACACTATTGGGTCTCGTCGGCCCTCACTGAGTGACGGGGTACTCGGGTGGGGTCTCCAGACCTGCCGGTGTACGTGACGTAGTCGAGAAATTCGGGAGCCGGTCGGGACTGGAGACCCGCTCAGGTCGGGCTCCGGTGTACCGAAGCCCTTTTGGTCGAGGGAGGCCCTCGGTGTGGGGACGTCGTCCGAGAGATGAGAGAGGGAGACGGAGGGATGGTCGGGGCAGTGACTCCGGGACCGTGGTCCGGTCAGAAGGACCCCACTGAGTGACGAAGAGGGATAGTCGTGCAGAGACAGGACACGAGACACGCGAGACACACTCTCTTACGAGAGTTGTCTCCGAAGGACCGTCTTCATCGTTCTTTTGGTACGCGTCTCTGTTCTTTAGACATAAGTTTTGGGGCGAGACATTCACTGTCATTGTTCTTGATAAGGTTACGTAATTATTCTCATTCGGTCTACATAAATAATTCGAGACAGAGTCGAAGTCCGTGATATAGTTTCGAAATGTACTCAATGAGATTAAGAGTATCGGGTTACACGTCTATTCTTTTACCTCCGAGTCTCTACAATTAGATGAACGTGTTCTGACGTATCGGTCCTTCACCGTCTCGACCCAAGGTGGGTCCATCAGACGGGGTCTCGAGTTCAGGAAAGTAGTAAGGTAATGACGTCATACTCCGAGACTCGTTCGCTGAATCGGAGAGACACTGAGTCAAAGGGATAGACATTTTACTCCTCTACCGGATCGACTAGAGATTTGGGGAAAGGTCGAATCCGTACGGTAGAAAGGGGAGGGACCACTGGGTAAACGTCCACTGTTGTTCCCCCGGAAGACCTCTGTTGTCGAACGGTCTTCCTTCCTACGAGTACCACCTTGAAGTCCGGGATGACCCTACCCCTCGAAGACAACCCATTCTACCGGAGTGGGACGGGGGGAAGGTCCATGGAACGACCGGTCCCGATCGGGACCTCGTAGTTCCGTCCCCTCTCCTCGATAGGATAAAGAGGGACCTGGTGTTCGGTGGTCCCTCGTGGTCCTGGGGTCCCACGAGGGTTTCCGGTCTCGTCCTCCCTCGCCGTTCTTCGTCCCCCGTCGGGGTATTTAGGTGGACTCACTCGTCACGCAAATTTTCGGGAAAAGTGATGTCCTATGTTTTACGTGACAAACCCCTCTCCTAAAATATCCGATAAAGAGGAAGACCCAACTAAATGGTAGATGTCCGGTCCGAGTGGACCCGCGGACGGGGACTCCCTAGTACCCTTGGGTACGCCGCCTCCGTTCCAGTTAAAGTTCCGTTCTGACACCACCAGGCCCACCGGACAGGACTGGAGGAGGGTTCACCAACCGGTGACCCGAAGCCTCTGCATCACCCGACAGTCCTCGACCCCCACAATCGAGTGGGTGAGGGGAGTGGGGTGTGAGTGAGTGGCCTACGTAAGTGCGGAGAGTAGCGAGTGTGTAGAAGTAGGGTGGTCGGGGAGGCCCCGGGCGGTGTCCACTCCGGGACGGAGACACGGACCCCGAGTCTCTTTAGTCTTTATCGGTGGTGGGAATTCTTTCAGTGGTGAGAGAGACCACCTACCAATTCGGTGTCGGAGACACAAGATCTCGGACCCCACCCCTACGGACGTCCTTGGTGCCACCCCCACCCATACCCCTCCCTTCCTCGAAAGTTCCTTCCCTTTACGCCTCCTTGGTACCCGTCTTCCCGGTCGGACGTGTCTCCGTGCCTGGGGCCCTATCCGGACCCCCGGAGTTACGACCGTCCCCTCGGTCTAGTGGGGAGGACCGTCGGTAACTACCGCGACCTCCCCCTGTCCTTGTTAGTACCGAGCAAAATCTACAAGGGATTCGTTAAGGTGCTCTTTTCAATGAGTAGGGGGCCGTCCCGGAACACAACCTTTGTCTACGGTAACGGCGGTGAAGGTTTCTCCCGGAGGACCGAACCCTTGTTAAGGGTGGGCTTCCGAGTCTATATTAATACAGACGTTAGGTTGGGTTTACGGTGAACCACACTGTCTCCGTTAGTGAAGTAAAGATATACCCCAACCCTCCTCCGTAGACTCGAGACCGAGGGGTGAGGGTCCAAGGACCCAAGGGATTCTCTCCCCTTCCGGAAGTCCCCGGTATACAGCCCCACCCTTCTCCCCTCGGTCCCATAGACGGGACGAGTACGGGGAAGACTGTACTTCCCCACCTTCCCCACCGGTCTCGTCGACGTCTGTCCCCGTCTTGTACTACTCTAGTTTACGGTCGAGGCAGGGACTAGACGACACACTGGACCCAGTCGTGTGGAGGAGAGAGACCCGGAGTCACAAGAGTAGATAATCTACCTCTCTGATCGTTGTGACCGGTCGTCTCTGACCCAACACGCAACACCCGGTCCGAGACGTTCTGGAGGTAACAGGTCCGAGTGCTCGACTCGTTCGAAGTCGTTCAGGAAGTGAGAGGTAGACCGAACCAAAACAGTGAATTTTTTTTTTTTCCCTAAACACAATACACGGAGTACCATAGATAGTAGTCTACTATGGGTCACTCCCGAGTCGTCTTCCGGACTGGGTCTCCTGACGCATTTTGTCGGAAATGCTGGTGCGGGGTGAGGAATACGTCTGTCATTCCTCGACCCTGAGTGTGGGTCCACCTGGCCTGAAACAGTCTCCTGTGGGTACTACCTCACAGATAATCAGGTCGGGCCACTGGTGTCGCGTCTGTGTGACGGGTGGGTGGACGTGTACCCGGGGACGAGAACGACCCTCCGACGGACCCGGGGTCTAGAACGGGGAGAGGTACAGGGACTACTCCCAGGGGAAAGTGTCTAGGATTTCGAGAGACCTGTTGTATCAGGCCAGTCGAGTCGGTTACCACGGTCTGGGTCGACGGGTGCCCGTGAGGACAAACCTCGACAAGGTAGGTTGGCCGTCATCCGAGACGTCAGACGCAACGACCTGGGGTACCGGGACCCCACCCCCGGTGTGTTTTGCGGGGGCCTAAAGGTGAGAGGAAACCCTCAAAGGCGGGTCCGTCGGTGAACGACGGGAGACGACGGGGGTTGACCCGTCTTCGGTGGGACGCGCCTGTGGAGGCCGAGGAAGGTAGACATGAGTGGTGGACCCTTAAACCAGAGACCAGAGAACCCCTGGGGACGTGGGGCGGGGGAGAGTTGGAGGACCAGAGTCTCGCCTCCGGACCCGCGAGACACACTCGTTACAGTAAAGGCTGGGAGTCCTCCTCCACACCCCGTCCCTCCTGGTCTCCGAGACCCTTTCCCCATCCCCGCCACTCGGGGCGGACGGTCGTTAGCCCCGAAAGACGTTAAACCACACTCTAATAACCGACTTGTCGTCGGGAGTCCCGGTCCCCAAGGACACGGTCAAATGTCTAATTTTTTCTCTCCGAGTCTCAACCTCTGGACCGGACTCGCTAGGGTGTCTCCCTTCGGCACCTCGATTCTAAGTTTAGGATGGGGAGGGTTCATCTGGATACCCTTCTCAGTCATGATACAGGGGTCCTGCCTCCTGGGGTCCTCCATCCCCCCATCCCCCCGAGGACCACTTCTCTCCCTCTTTCTGCGGGGGTTATCGCAGAGTGGACGGTTAGTGTCTCTCGGACTGTGAGGTGACGCTCACTGAGTTTGTGGGTTGACTATTCCGAGGAAAACACGTTCCTTGGAAACTGTGTCGCTGGCTCCCTCAGTCGGTGACTGTGGAATCACCGCTGGTCAAATAGGTCGAGGTACAACGGGTTGTCCGAGTTCACGTCCTGGAATATCCCTGTACCATCTTCATGAAGACCTCTTGGGGGTCCGTCTTTCCCCACCCCCCACCCGTCTCCAACAAGAATAAGGGGAGAGGTAGTGGGGTGGGTTCGGTCGTGGAGAACGTTACTCCGTCGTCTAAGGTCCCGAGGAACTTCACTCAAGAAGGAAGTCCCTGGGGACGTTCCCGTAAGATTCGAGTCTACGACTCCCGTTCCTACTCTTTTCGTCGAACGAGCGAGGGGCAGGAGATAGGGGGTGAGGTCAGGACCAGAGACTACGATAACCCCCGTAGAAAGAGGGAGACAAGTGGTCCTTGGGGGGGAGGGGGGTGGAGGTAGGACCCCTGTATCATGACTGAGAAAGGTATCCAGATGAACCCTCCCCATCCTAAACTCAGAATCGGGGTGCCGAAGGGAGACACCCTAGCGAGTCCGGTCCAGAGGTTGAGACTCGGAGAGAAAAAAGTAGACATTTGACCGTGTCCTTGGGGACCGGGAGTCCCGACGACAAGACGGCCCTGAGGTCTGAGAGACCTTCCCCTCTCACCCGTCTCTGGTCCCCGAGGTCTGAGGGAGGCGACTCAGTCCATACGACGAGACTTCCTGTGTCACGTAAGGTAGGTCTGGAGGAGACCGGTCAAGACCGACTGGGAGTGGAGGGAGACCCCTGAGGTGCGACGACGACGACGACGATTCAGCGAAGTCAGCACAGGCTGAGACACGCTGGGGTATCTGCCGTCGGGTGGTCCGAGGGGGCAGGGACCCTAAGAGTTCCGTTCTTGTGACCTCACCCAACGGTAAAGGAAGAGGTCACGTATTTTCACTTTTCACTTTCCCTTCAGCGAGTCAGCACAGACTGAGGATCGTTGGGGTACCTGACGTCGGGTGGTCCGAGGAGGCAGGTACCCTAAACGGTCCGTTCTCATGACCTCACCCAACGGTAACGGAAGAGGTCCCCTGAGGTATGAGGATAATTATACCGGAGGGTAGGACAAACGAGACACTCGACGTTATCTAGACGACTGGGAACAAAAGGTCGGTGCGGGAGTGTGAAATCGGGGAGTGTAACGAGGGACAAGAGTGATGGTGAACGAGTTCGATAATTATAAAGGGTAGAGAGTCGGAAGTCTACCCGGCAGGACCGACGGTCAGGAAAGAGGAGTGGACGGGTCTTTACTGAAGTGCTTCCGGGTCGATTGGGACGGACAATCCGTTTGTTTGAGACATACAAACGTCCATCTTTGATGGAAAATGAGGACACACACAGTTATGGGGTGTGTCCGGGACTTTGTATCAACTTTCACAATCAACGAGTCAGCACAGGCTGAGAAACGCTGGGGCACTTGACATCGGGTGGTCCGAGGAGACAGGTACCTCAAGAGGTACCTCATCCCTCGGGAAGGGAAGAGGTCCCCTAGAAGGGTTGGGTCCCTAGTTTGGGCCAGAGGACGCAACGTCCGTCTAAGATGGTAGACTCGGTGGTCCCTTCAGGACTTTGTGTCAACCACGACCAATTTTTAAATAATTTTCTTTCTTTTTTCCCTCCGTCACTTCCCTCCCTCCTTTCATTCAATCATGTATGGGTGTTGTCCTGAGCGTCTGGTCTCGAACTGAGGGTGGAGATGGTGAGTACCCGATCGTCTGGGACCCGGGACTCTGAATGAAAGGTTTAGACATTTTACCTAGACTACTTTGGTGGAAGAACAAAAATTACCCCGTCCGTCGGAGGGTTGGGATGGTTTATGGTGTCGGACGGGTATCAGGGTCCGGAGTCTACGACCGGACCGGAACTAAGTCTTTCGAACTTTGTCGGGGACTGGGGTATGAGGGTGGGACGTCTGACAGGACCCGTCGGGACCGGTGGGACCCGACAGACACTGCTACAAGGGTAAAGGACGTAAGGAGGACCTCCTTCCGTCTAGGCCTGATTTAGCTGTGTCTGGTTTTACTATCATTAAACGGAAACCCCAAATTTGTCAAATTATTGTTAATCCGAGGTACTTTCTGTACCCTCCTCCTCCCAACTCCTATACCCCGGACGAGAGAGGTGGTTGGGAGAGTAGACGTCGTGTTACCGGTCTGCGACCCAACCCTCTGAGGTCGAGTGGTCGAGTGCACCGAGTTCTCTCGTTCCCTGTGGTCGGAGTGTCCGTTTAAAGTCCATGGTGCTCCACGACCCCGTGGGTTAGGCCCCAGGTCGTGAGGATAGACGGTCGGTACGAAACATCGACTGTAGGGAGGTGGTCAGACGCCCGGTGTCTGTGTCTGTACAGGGTACATTTATACGAAGTCGGATCTCACTACCTCCCTCCGGGTCGTCCATAAGGTCCGTTTGGATGAAAGAGACCCAGAGTCAACGGGGTAGACACGTCCCTGTCTCGACCGGAGACACTAGACCCCCAAACTGGTCGAAAGGACAGATGCCCTCAGTGGAATCGGTTGTTCTCCGTGATTACCCCGTCTGTCCGGCTGGTCCTCCTCCTCGACACGACTACTCGGGAACTCCCGGAAGTTCCCATCAGTCTGTGTGTTTCCAGTAAGGGAAGTCGGGGGAGGAGGGTCTTTTGTACTGCCCCCGCCGTCCTTCCCGGACCGCCGTCCTTTCTCTCCCGTCCTCCCTCGTTCCGTCCTCCTTGTGTCCTGTCCCCTGATCTCTGTGGGTCCGAGGTAAGGTCCGGACCGAGGTCTGTACGACAAGCTGAAGTCCTTTCCTGGGAGGGGAGAGACTCGGAGTCCGGGACGAGACATCTTCCTTCCCAACCTAGTCTATTAAAGGTTGTCGGAAAGGTGGTACCACAATTCCCCCCAGTACGTGTCAGGACTTACAAACACCAGGACATGGACAAAGAGACATATACTCTTTCTTTCTGTCGACTTTACACCTCTGCCAAACCTCTTTGGAACCATTCTCCCCACTCGTCCACTCCTTTGGAGTCTAGGTATAGGGTCTCCAGAGGACGGGATAGATGAGAGCGAGTAGTAGGGGAGACTGAGAACACAGAACATCCCTCTTCGGGTTTCGGGAATGGGTGAGTGAAAAGAGAGGTCCGAGGAGAGGTGGTATAAACGTTGAGTAAATTGCAGTAGATTAGTGTGTCTCGGAAACCGAACAAGGATAAATCAATCTAGGGTGAGATTGACCTTATGAGCAGAGGAAAACAAGGACTGTTTGAGGATATCTAGGGAGTTTCGGGTCGGGGTTTCTAGGGAGAAGCTCTTTAAGAAGGGGTGGGAGCGGTTGTTCTCCATTGACGGGACTCAAGACCCAAGAGTGTCGTAGGGTCCGTGTACCCGTAGTATCGAAGTCCTGGTGGATCCCATGTGTGTGAACTCGTAGGTCATTTTCACCCACCAACTTTCCTTGGTTCTGGGTGTAGAACTTCGTAGGCGTTAGTTGACCATGACTCAAATAGGCATCGAAGGAGGTCGGGGGACCCGGAAGGGGAGGGACTGTGAAGAGGAGGTTGAGCGTTTTTTATCGGGACTCTGGATTAAAGTCGATTTGGAAGTTTGTGCTGAGAAGTGAAAGTTGAAGGGCTCCTCCTTAGTTAACCGACAGTTCAAAGGGTCACTTAGACGGTGGAGGGTGTGGGTCCGGGACGGTCGAGAGGAGTTCCAGCCACCCTCCCTACCCCCGTCTCCTACCTCCCTCCTTCCTGGGTCGGGTGTGGTCCCCCTCCAGTCCAGACGGGTCCCGCCACCCGACTTCCCTGTGTACTCCTCTGGCCATCGTCAGTGGTAGAGGAACGGGAGATAAGTGTGGTACTTAAGGAGTGTGTACCCCACCGGTCACTCTCCCCTGTCGGCCGACGACGACGACTCAGGAACCCGAAGCCCCACCCCCTATCCAGGTATGTCTCGGGGACCTGGGTTGGGTTGTCGAACACGTCTATGGTCGAACGACGGACGGACGACAGGGACGGAGACCGGGAGAGAGCAAAGGTCCTAAGCGACGACTCTTCTGTCTCGCCGCGAACTTGAGTCGGAGTGGTAGAGAAATCACAATCAGCGAGTCAGCACCGACTGAGAAACACTGGGGTACCTGATATCGGGGGGTCCGAGGTGAGAGGTACTCTAAAAGGTCTGTTCCTATGACCTCACCCAACGGTAAAGAAAGAGGTAGAGAAACCTCGGGTTCTTAACCTCCGGTCGTCGACCGTCCTCCAGGCAAACCAGGAGACAAGGGTCGAGGAAGGGGTAGGACGGGAGTAGGTCCCGGGGTGTCTCGAGAGTCTCAGGATTAACCTACCGGACGACCGTGACTCACTGGGACTCTCTGCCGCGGGGGTGGGGGTCGAGGGGAACATCCCTCTTCCTTCAACATGGTCCGTCCGTTTTTCGAGGTATAGAACGGATCCAGTGTTACGACGGTACTCTGAGTCAGGGTCCAGACGACTGAAATGCCGAGTAGGGGAATCACGTAGTTTTGTAAATTCGTGGAAAACATACGGGTCTGATGTTTTAGGTGAGGGGGATAAAATGTCTTCCCATTTGACTCCGAGAGGGTCCCAGTGTACTAGAGGTTCTCTGTCTGTACCCTCGTTGTGACCCAGGGACTAGGGGACACCCCACTAAAACCAGGATCCGACTAAGTGTTTTCCCCACTCCCGGTCGTACATCCCACGTTTGTCGGGTCTGAGTCCTCGCGAGGGTCGACTCACCACGGGTCCAGTTCGGGTCGGGGAGGGGCCGGAGTCAAACGTGTCTCCTCCGTCTGTCTTACTCCGGATATCTAGGCCTGTACCAAGTGGTAATTTGACATAGTGACGGTTTCCCGTGACGACACTCTCCACCACTGTAGAGTAGTGGACCCAAACTTTACCGTCGCTTCTGCTGTCAATAAGTTCATGTAGGACACCGTAGAGCGGACGGAGGAGGTCCGTTTTGGTACAAGGGATCCAAGGGAACCCCCGATGTGTCTCGTCGTCAGTCGCTCGTGCTCCTACACCGACACCCTCGTCCGCCCCACTCAAGTGCAACGTCCTCTCTCCCACACGAAGACCAGGACGTGTCCCAGCACAGTTCAGGCAGAGATTCCGGGTCCGGTCCACGTGGAGACTGGAAGGGGTTCCGTAGGACAGGAGACGGGGTTGGGACGCGTCTAGAAGTGACAAGACCTCGGTTTTCTCCTTTGTGTTAAGTCGAACATCCACCGAGGTAGTCATTTCTTAGGTGGACGTTACGTTCTCTGGGTCCAGGCTAGCGACCCAGTTCTTCTAGGGAACCTCTTCCTTTACCGTTGGGTGAAGTCATATGGACAGACCCTTTAGGGTACCTGTCTCCTCTGACTACCCGATATCAGGTACCGCAGCGTTTCTCAACCCGTGTTGAATCGTTGATTTGGTGGTGGTGGTAGTAAAGATACCTGAAGGGTCAACCGTGATCACCATTTCTTGGGTGGACGGTTACGTCCTCTACGTTCTCTGTACCCAAGATAGGGACCCAGTCCTTCTAGGGGACCTCCTCCCGTGCCGTTGAGTTAGGTCATGAGAACGGACATCTTAGGGTGTCTGTCTCCTCGGACCACCAGGTACCCCAACGTTTCTCAATCGGACCACCAGGTACCCCAACGTTTCACTGTGTGTGTGTGTGTGTACGTGCGTGCTTGCGTGTCCCCAATTCGTGGATGGTACCCAGTCTGGACCCGACTATACGTGTGCACTTCCAGGTCGTTCAGGAAGTTCTTTCTCGTCAGTAAGGTGTAAAATAACTGCTCCTGTGCACCGAGTCTTTCCTACTCACTGATTGCTCCAGTGTACCCAGTGTGTTCTCGACCTTAAACTTGAGTCTAGGGGTGGAGGTTCGAAGGATAAGTTTGGGAGAGTCGAGGTTCGTGGTCGGGTCCTATCTTTAAGCTGAGTGCGGGGAAAGGAATTGTCGACGTGTGTCTTTTCCCGGTTCCGCGGATCCCTTTCCTGTGTTTGTCATATGCGGGCCGTCAGGACCATAGGTACGGACCGAGACAGTGTGTCGTCGACACTGCGGGCCGTTTACTGAAGTGGAGAGACTCGGAGTCAGGGGAGTAGGTACTGTACGTCTGTGATTACCAGGGTGGGGAGTCCCAACGACACTCTTCACCGATTTCACTGCCGTCTTGTGTGAAAGGTAGGACGTCTGGGATTAGAGTGCCCCACTTCTCAGACCCCCGGGTCACCGAGTCTTCCAACCACGACCGAGACCGAGACTCGGTGCCGTCAAAAGGTGTGGTCCTTTGTGTCACTTCTACGGTGCTGTCCTTTCTTCGGTTCGGATCGACCGTTAATTTCTCGACGTTTAATGTCGTTGCAGCTCCACACTACTATTTGGATAATCTTGTCGTTTTCTTTCCCTTCGCCCATTTTTCACTACGACTCCCCCAAGACCTTCCCACACCCCCTTCCCATGAGGACGAGACCAAGGTCAGGTCTCCTCATGTACGTACACGTGACCTCAGTCCCTCTGGACCCAGGTTTAGAACCGAGGTTGTAATACTCGTGAACCTCAAACCCACTCCCTGAAGTGAAGAGACTCGGAGTCAAAAGAGTAGACATTTTACCCCACTAGCTTCATAGTCGAAGTCCCAACAGAATGTCTAATTTTCTCTACTTGTATCGTGTCCCCTCGGCACTACTAATCAGAAGCAGGGGATTCCGCAGGGGTTCCGAGTCGGGACCACCGGCACCGGGCCCCCAGACCCCTTTCGTCCAGCGTCGGACAAGGTCGACTAAGCTAGTCCCAGAGGGTCCACGGTCGGAGGACAGGAGGGGTGTCGACCTGTGATAGAGGGTTCCCGGGACCAGCGGGTCCCTCCATTGGACCTTAGGAAAGAGTCTCCGACTAGACTGGGTCTCGGACCCCGAGTCTTGACGGAAAATATACTCGGATAATTTTTACGTCTATAGGTCCGGGGTGGGGACCGGGTGACGTGACTTTAGAACTTCCCCAGGTTCTTATAAAACTCTCGTAAAAATACTGTGTGTCTGTCCGCCTTCTTAGCCACCGAGACTCCTTTCAGAATAGGGAAATCGACCCCTGAACTCCGAGGTGAGCTGGGTTTGGGTCAGGTCGAAGGGTCGGAGTGGAGGATGGGACTGGAGACCTGGGGAGTTGAGGTCAGGGTCGTTCGTAAAGTGGTAACGTATTTGTACAGTTAAAGATCGTACGGAGGTGTGGAACCGTTGACGACAGGAGGGATGGACCTTGAGGAAGAGAGTGACAGGGACGGACGAGTTAACGGTTCCTGGGAAGTTCTCAGTCAAGTTTTTAGTCAAGGGTCCCCTATAGGTGAGGGTGGAGTGGACTTTGGTGTATAGTGTGCTATGTCGCTGTCGGTCCGGACACTGGAGAGACAAAGGAGGGAGTTTTGGAGGAAGGGGGACTAGGGGTCTCCTGACCGAGGAGTAAGGGACCTGAAGTCGAGTTGATATTGAACGGTTGGTGTGGTGGAGTTCCTTCGGGAGGATCAAAAGGGAGAGTGTCGTCAGATGAAAAGAGAAAGTGTCGTGTATCGAGGTTGTGTTCTTACAGTCGAGAATGCCAGTTCCCGAAATAGGTGGACCACGACAGAACCGGTCGAGGAGGGTGAACCGGGGTCGCGGTTCTTACCATGGACCGTGTGTCGTTCGTACGGCAGTCCTACCGACTTACTTACTCACCTACCTACTTGTTTACTTAGTTTGTAGGTAGAGGGGATATCGGACTCGAGGGACCCCTTCTCTTGAACAGATGAAGGGGTCGTCGACCGTGTACCCGTCTCCCCGTGTTCCATTTCACGACTTTGTCCCGTCGTTTTCCTGTACTTTGACGTCCACACACCTTCCTACCGACCCTGTGTCCCCTGTACCTGCCAGTCTTCAATGTCCAGTGACCCAAGACAAAGGTATTTCAGGAAGTCCAGACTTTCTTTTCTCACCTGACTATCCTGATGATATTAGTTATCGATTCGACATATATATGATAAGAAACGACTAAGACTCTATAGTAGCTAACTTTCCATGTCGTAACAAAGTACGTGGTCGTTCTTTCTCTTTTTTATCGTTAATTTAATACTGTGTGGTGTCCGACAATATACTCTCTATAATTTTACACTTTTGTTTTTCCTATGTAGGATTCCTTCGCACCACACACGTGCGTACGAACTCCCACGTGAACAGGCTGGATTGCAATCGGAAAGAGTAGGGTGTGGTCGAGCCGAGACCCAGGTCGTCGGACGTCCCGAAAGTCAGGAGGCAGACGGGGGAGGGATCTCCTGTCCGGGGGGTACACCGGAGGACCCCCGCTCCAACTCGGTGTCTCTCCCCTCGTCGACTCACTTGCCTATGGATCTCGTTCCCTCCGACCTACGAGAGGGTCCAGGCACTCCGAGGTCCTTCCCCCCGGCGCCCCAGCGTCTCGTCGGGGGCCCGGTCCACCGCTACCACTGCGTCCCTATCAATGGCACTGGGCCTTGCCGCATCGCCGGCTCCCGAGGTACGACCCCGAGAAGAGACTCTCCGACGGCCCGTCCGACGCGGCCCTCGGGCCGGAAAGAACCCCGCTGAGACGGTTGTCTCTCCCTCTCTCTCCCCACCAATTCGTGCTTGTTGTCTCCGGTGGGTCAACCAGCGTAGTTGGTGAGTTACCTGTACTTAAACTCGTTTGACACCCTTTACCACCTCCTGTCTCCTCGCGCCGCCAGATGTCAGGTAGTCCAACGTTTAGTAGTCTGTCCTGAATCATTGACTTGTTCAGTTCGGGAGGGCAGTAAGGACTGGTCCGATCCTGTTGCGTATCGACCAGGAGTATTTTACCAGGTCGGTAACACCTTTTGTCAAGTCGCCAAGGGGTTGTGCAATTTCTGTCTTACTGATGTACTAGGTCGTTAAGGTGAGGATCCATATATGAGGTTTCTTGACTTTTGTCCCTGTATCTGTTTGTGAACATACGTTTACAGGTACCGTCGTAATAAGTGTTATCGGTTTTTCCATCTTTGGGTTCCCCGGGAGTTGTCTACCTTCCTATTTGTGTCACACCAGCGAGGTGTGCTACCTTCCATTAAGGTGATAATTTTCGTGCTTTGAAGACTAGGTGCAACGGTGGATCTGCTTGGAACTTTTGTTCGACTGACTGTGTTTGGTCTGTGTTTCCCTGTTTATGACACTTTAAGGTGAACATATTTTATGGGGTTTATCCGTTTAAGAATCTCTTCCTTTCGTCTAATCTCCAATGGTCCCCGACCCCCATTCCCCCGTACCCCTAAACAACGAATTACCATGTCAAAGAGAAACCTCATTACCCTTTGTAAATCTTTACCTGATACCACTACCACCGTACTACAACATTTGTATGAATTATGGTGACTCGATATGTGAATTTTTACTGATTTTACCGTTTAAAGTACATATAGAAAGGATATATACATGATGCTAAATTTTTTTTTCTAGAGGATTTTGAGGGTGAAGTTCTGTGTGCAGAACACTATACACTATTACTCGAGGGACAACGACCTCCATATGTTCGTCAAGGAAGTTTGTACTCTGAGACTAGAGACCGAAGGTTAGCCATGGAAGAGAAGAACTCCGAAATTTGAACTCTCCTCACGTTCCCGGTCCGTCCGTCGTTCCAGTTCCCATCACCGGTCGACGAGTCGAGGTCGACCACTAAAACTGTATCGTTACCCCCCCGAGTCACGTCGGTTTCGAAGGGTTCTAAGTTCTCCTGCGCCTTTAGACCAAAAAATGAAATTATATTTTATAAGACTAAAAATTTACCACTGTCGAGTAAGTTGTGAACCTCGGAGTCGGAGTCGTACGGACAAAGTTGTTGGTCCAGTCAGGTGGACCGGTGAAGTGGGCGGGGTCAAGGGGGTTGGTCCGAACCGTGACCGGTAGAGAAAAGGTGACGAGGTCGATACCGGGGGTGTCTTCGGGGGAAGGAGAAGGAGGGTCGGGCAGGACAAGTCATACGGGACCTCCTTTGGGCCATTGGAGGAGGCGGGGATCGAGAATGTCCTCGGGAAAACCGAAGATATCGTTGTCGGTCCGACCCCGTCGGATAGTTACGACAGTGAAACGTGCGTCGTACACACACACACACACACACACACACACACACACAGGAAACAAACGACCACTTTGAGGATACACACACACACGTACACACACAGAGGAGACGAACGACCACCTTGAGGACTCACACACACACACACACACACACAAAGAGGAGACGAACGATCACCTTGAGGACACACACACACACAGAAGACGAACGACCACCTTGAGGACTACGGGTGCGGATTCGACCGACGTAGAGATGTGGGGGTCGTGGGAAGGACCTCAGACCACGCACCCCTCACGGACCCTTTCTGGACAACTGAGTCTTCTTTTTCCTGTCCCGTCTCTAAAGGGGCCAGGGACCCTTGTGTGGCCCACGTCTCAGTCTCCGCGTGTGGGTCATTTGTGTGTGTGTGTGCAAGTGTAGGTGCATCTGTGAGTTCGCGCATGAGCGAGTCCGGGTCGGGGTCATGTGCACGAGTACACCTGCACGTATGTGCGTCCTGTCTACTCCCCGTCCGAAAAGGTGTTCCGTCTAGCCCGATAGTCCCCGGCACGATGCGGAAGGTCAGGTCAGAGAGGCACGTCGGCCGACCCTGTCCCCGGGAGTCTTCACACCTTTCTGTCTCGACTCGGACGTGAGGTGATCCCGCCCGGTCATGACTCGAGACCGACCACCCGTTCGGACCGTTTGGTAAAACCTTGACCTCCTTCACCCGGTGGGTTTGTCCGTCCGGACCCGGGGGAGACGATCTCTCCGAAGGTGAGGCCGGGTAACCGACGGTACTAAATCCCGGAAAGACGAAGGGAGTACCACGCAGGATGAATCTTGGAGGGAAGGAGTGAGTGGAGACGAGGGGGCGGGTACAGACGATCAGTGTGAGATCCTTTCTGGGGAAGAGAGACATCTAAAGGGGTCCTTTAGAGAACGACACGGGGGCGTGGCAGACGGAAGTAGAGAGGGGAGTAGGGATCACGGAGAGCAGTGGAGGTGGGCCCCCAGGAGGGTCTGATTGGTGTCACAGGTTGGGTGCACACTCCGTGACGGGAGCCGGAAGTCTTCGGAAACTCCTACACGGGAGAGAGGGACTGTGTGTGTGTGTATGCGAACTGGTGCTGAAGTGACGAGGAAGGGTCCATCCACTCGGGAGTCTTCCGTGACCACCCTGAGTTTCTCGGACCGCTCCGACGGAGAGGAGGTTCTAGTTCGGACTATAGGGGTGTTGGAGACGTCTTGTGGTGGGAACGGACGACCCAGACTCGATCCTTCACGGGTCTCCAACGAACCAGGTTGGTGGGTAAAATGTTTACTCCTTCGACTTTGGTCTCCTTCCCTTGAATGGGTGATCGAGGATTGTGTCATTTGTCTGTCGTTTCTGGGAATACCCACGAGGGTTTCATCGGCATTTGAAGTTAAGTCTACGGACCCCTCGTAAAGATTGGTGAAGGTCAAACCGTGACGTGTTAAGTTTAACTAAAAACGAGGTTATTTGGGTTTGGATTCGTTTGTTTCGGGTCCGACATGGAGTAGACGTAGTCTTCCATCCTTGGGTCGCGCCTGCTCCCGACGTCCCGTGCTGTCCCGTCGTCAGGTACGGGAGAGGACGTGAGGTTTCCTGTTCCGCATACCCATGGAAAGACCCGTCGAAGGCGAACCGGGGTCAAGGTAAGACGTAGAAAGTGGGGTGGAGACGAGGCCCCCCGACTGGGTACGTCTGGTGTGGTCGGGTCCAGACCCGGGAAACCGAAGGTACGTGCACACGTTCGAGCCAGTGAAGTCAGCACAGACTGAGAAACGTCGGAGTACCTAGTATCGGGAGGTCCGAGGAGACAGGTACCTTAAGAGATCCGTTCTTATGACCTCACCCAACGGTACGGGAGGAGGTCCCCTAGAAGGGCTGGGTCCCTAACTTGGGTTCAGAGGAAGTAAAGGACGTAACGTCCGTCTAATAAACGGACGACTTGGTCGTCCCTTCGGGGACCGATGGTACCCCTAACCGGTCACCCCTCGGGACTACCCTCTAGTCCCCTCCCTCCCCCCAGTGGACCCGACCGGTGGAGCATGGTGACTTCCAGGTCTGATGGTAGTCCTACTGGGTCAGAGGACTCAAGAGTGGAGAGTCATTGGTACGAGAGGAAGGGAGGAAGGTCGGGGTCGACGATGATCGAGACCCCAGAACGTGAGGAGAGGTGCCAAGGAGCGTGGACGGGTGTGGAGTTTAGTAGGATCACATTCGTGGTAGACGAAGGACGACCTGTGGGTACCTAGGTGGTCCGCCTAGAGTCGACGGACTCTTCGTCCGGGGTGGGTACCTGGACCACCCTGCGGAAATGTGTGTCTACCCTTTGACACTACACGGGTCCCTAGTGTAACTTGGTATCCCCATCTCAGAGCCGATCCGGTACGAGAGAGGACTGGACTGTGAGGTTTGTCGTGGGATGAGACTCGGTCGTCGGTTGTGTTCGAGGTTTGTGTTTCAATCATTATTATTGGTGTACCTAACATCCCCATGTCTGGTCACAAAGAAATGGAAAATAAGGGATTCTGAGGGAGATTCCTCAGAAAAATTGAAGGCTCAAAGAGGGAGTTGTTTTAAGATTATGGTATCTATATGTCACTTTCATAGAAAAACAGGATGTACATTACAACAAGTCAGAGAGTCAGTACAGACTGAGAAACACTGGGGTACCTGACGTCGTACGGTCCACAGGGACAAAAAGTGGTAGAGGGTTTCGAACAAGTTTGAGTACAGGTGACTCTCCCACTACGGTAGGTTGGTAGAGTAGGAGACAGTAGGGTAAGAGGAGGACGGAAGTTAGAAAGGGTCGTAGTCCCGGAAAAGGTCACTCAGTCAAGAAGCGTAGTCCACCGGTTTCCTGACCCCGAAGTCGAAGTCGTATTCTGGAAGGCTACTTATAAGTCCTGACTAAAAGAAATCCTAACTGACCAACCTAGAGGAACGTCAGGTTCCTTGAGAGTCCTCAAAAAGGGTTGTGGTGTCAACTTTTGGAAGTTAAGAAGTCATGAGTCGGAAGAAATACCAGGTTGAGAGTATAGGTATGTACTGATGACCTTTTTGATATCGAAACTGATCTACCTGGAAACAACTGTTTCTTTACAGAGACGAAAAATTATGCAATAGATCCAAACAGTATCGAAAAGAAGGTTCCTAATTCGCAGAATTAACGTACCGACGTCAGTGGCAGACGTCACTAAAACCTCGGGTCCTTTTATCTCAGACAGTGACAAAGGTAACAGAGGGGTAGATAAACGGTACTTCACTACCCTAGTCTACGGTACTAGAATCAAAAACTTGTTACTCAAAATTCGGTTGAAAAAGTGAGAGAAGAAAGTGAAAGTAGTTCTCCGAGAAATCAATAAACGAAAGTCGGTATTCCCACCACAGTAGACGTATAGACTCCAATACCATAAAAGAGGGCCGAGAGAACTACGGTCGAACACGAAGTAGGTCGGGCCGTAAAGTGTACCACATGAGACGTATCGGACGACAAGGTGCAGGACAAGATTGACAACGAAGTACTGAACGTTTGTCCAAAGAGTCCTCCGTCCAGTCCACCAGACCATAAGGGTAGAGAAATTCTTAAAAGGTGTCAAACAACACTACGTGTCAGTTTCCTAAATCGCGTCGGATACTTCGTCTACAAAAAGACCTTAAGAGAACGAAGAAAAAATATATGTATATTACAGATGTACACATAATCTGAAATATATCTTTTTCTCACTCTAAAAAAAGTGTAGGGGAAGGTTCTTAGGTAAAAAAACAAGTGAATACCCGTTATGACGGGGATGACTCTGGGGAAGTTTACATTAGGGGTGTATTGTTGAATCGAAACCCTTCGAAGTAAGAGGTCTACTTATTTGACTCCGAGACTCTCCGTTTTTACTGAAGAAGATTTCAAAGAGGTCCATCCTTCGTTCTCATATACGACTTTGACAGGGATGGTTTGGATGTGAATCCCCGAGTCTTTTCCGACTCCTACGGACTTTGTACCCCGGTCCTGATCCTCTGCCCTAAATTGGAACTGAGACGACACACTGAGATCCGATCGGGGAAAGGTAGGGACTTAAGTACCGAATAGTAGTTTGGTCACCCAGTCCCTTATTCTCGTCACTCAGGGAGATAAGGGATGGTGGTGGTGGATTTTTTTTGTCTTTCTTTCTTTCTTTTTCTTTTTTTGGACGAGAAATAAAATGTGGCTGTTTCTTCCGTCTTTCGTCTGGAGACTCAAGATTGAGACGGAGATTTTAGTGTCGACTGAAACCGGATACTGACTCATGGTTCAGGAAAGATTAAATTCCTTCGTCTGTGATCCTCCGAACCCGGGTACGGAGGGTGGAGATTTATTGTATCGCCCATGTTCGTCCTGCAACCTCTGCAACCCACTCAAACGACTGTAGAACGTCCTATTTCCACCGTAGGAGTCCCTGTCTGGGGTCCTTCCCTCTTGACCAGATGACGGATCAAGGTGTGACGGGTGGAGGTTTGGAGTCTCTTGACTAAGTCCGAAAAGGGGAACCGAGTCTGAGTGACATGCTGGAGGTGTACTGGAGAGCCTGAGGGTCAGATGTTTTAATCCAGTGTTCTGGTCGACTAGGACGTAGAGGAAAGGTGATCCTCCAGTTTTCTAAGATAAAGTGGTCCGTCTGGTCCGACGGAGGGATGAGAACCTTCGGTGTCAACCTCTTTGTGTAAAATTGGAAGTACACAAACGATTTATTTATTTATTTTAACCAAAGTAAGTTTACGACGACCGAACCAACGGTACCTATGGAGGATTAGTACTTCCTACTGACAATGAACAAGGGTACCTTTGTGCCTTCGGACTCCTTGTAGGACATTAAAGTCTGTTCTGTGGTTTAAAGTCAACAACCCAACGGGTCTGGAATTACAAATTTTTGTCCAGCCCCGTCGTTGGAGATTGTGGGCGTCGCTCTCTTTTCTTCAGTCGTACAATTTTTCTCCTCCACACTCCACCCCCACACACACACACACGACCTGGAGTTGTCACTAGTCCTTTTACGTTTAATTGTGTTGGTCTACGGTAAAGTGTCGAAAGCCTCTCCGTTTTTTACTTTTTCTTGCTACTGGGGTTTACAACTGTCCCAACATTCCTTGAGAAAGTAGGGACGACCATCTTCCTTTTCTTAAACTCTTGTTAATCTTTTCGCGACCAACTTTGACTGTGTATGTATATATGAGACCCTGGTTTTTGAGGTGAGCATGTACATGCCAGGTCTTTTTACGAAGTCGGAGCGTGTTCCTCTGGACGTGTCTCTACGGATGATGTCGCGACAACCGTCATCGTCTTACACCCCTCGTTGGATTTACAGGTGGTTGTCCCCTTACCTACGGGGTCCCCTACTGACGTCAGTAAGTCACCTTATCCCGATCCTGAGGTTCCCTGTTACAGGTTTACCTTGTGTTCCTTGGGGATGTTTCCTGGGTCAAGATATTCTAGTCGTACTTAGTACGAGTCTTTGTACACCTACTCACTTTTCTCATTTACCGTTTGTCGTTTGTCTCATGTTAGGTGAGTACGAAAAAAAGGATGTTCTTACAAGTGTTGTCGAAATATGCATTATCGGATTTTGACCTTTATTTTGTACAAAGTTGTCCACTTACCAATTTGACACCATGTGGGTGTTACACACTTCGTCTTATTACAAGGGGGGTTTCAGGTTCTTGGACACTTATACAATGAACTATACCGTTTTCCTTGAGACGTATACACTAATTCCAATTCCTGAACCTCTACCCGTACGTATGACCTAATAGGTGTGTCCCTATTAGAATTTACACCTTCTCCTTCCGTCTTCCTACCCAGACTCCCTAAGCTACTACTTTTTTCTCTGGCCTTACTAAACTTTGGACTCTCCTTATTACGTTCTTCACTCGGTACTCGGTTCTTGGTACCCATTGGAGACAAACCTTTGACCCTTGTAGAGAGTCGACTGTCGACCGTTCTTTTATCCTTGGAGTCAGGATGTTGGTGTCCTTTGACTGAAGACGGTCGTTCCTTACCCGTTACTCTACCTCAGAAGGGATCTCGGAAGTCTTTCGTTGTGTCGGACGATTATGGACTAAAATCAGGAAGTTCCGAGTACGGCCTGAAGACTGGATGTCTTGACACTCTAATGTTTAGACACAACAGATTCGACAATATTGTTCAAAATTGGACAATACCGACGTTACCCTTTGATTATGTGTACGGTGTCTTATAATGAGTCGTTTCTTTCATGATGAGTCGTGATGACTTTATGTGTTGTTGAACCTTTCTAGACGTTCCGTAGCACGAACGACTTTTTCCGGTTTTTCCGGTTTTTCCGGTCGGAGGTTTCCAGTGTACTAGTCCCTGCATACATATGGATACCCACTAAGTACAGCTCCAAACTGTCTTTTGTTGTTTTAAGACATTAGGAAGCTAAATTTTTTATTTATTAAAAAAATTTTCCAGTGTACTACGTCCTAGAGTATGTATTCCGTAAGAGTTCCACCATTTCAGTGTGTCTACGTTTTGTCCAACCATCAAAAGGTAGGGAAGGTAGGGAATGGGGAGGTCCCCACTCCCTACGATCCCCCGTCCATCCACCGATATTGAACAGAACACAGAACTGACGTTTCCACTGACGTGTTTAGTCGTACGATTTATACGATTTACCATGTATACAATCGTTTATACGATTTTACCATCTCAACATATGTACGTACCGTGGCGGTGTGTGTTTTCTACTTTCTCTTCTCCGTTTCTCCCGTGACTGTGAGTCTTCGACTGGACCGTGAGCGTCGAGACAGCGCAATGAGAGGAAGGCGTATATTTGTCGGAGTACCCTATGGTTGGAGTCTGTTCGGATGGTGCTATTCTACTCCGTTTTGTTCCGGTGAACTAGTAAAACAGATTCGTCGACAGTTTTCGGGCCAGTGGCACGGTGGGTTTTGTGATTTGTAGGGAGGTGGGACCACTTTTGCTCACAGACGACGGAGAAACGGGTACTGTCGAAATAGAGTCACGACGAAGGAGAGGAACCTCTATTCTAGACTCTTGGGGAGGGGGGTCTAAGCGGGGACGAAAGACTCTCGTCGGTCAGTTCTCACTTGGGGTGAAGGCAATCTGCAGGGGGTCGAGTGGGTTAGTTTCGGGTTTAGAATCTCACCAAAGAGAGATGGTGTTAGACTAACTCTCCGGAACACCAAGGGGCGTCGTACACACGAGGTAGCGACGTTATTTATTATTTGGGTTGAACACGCCGACCTCCACACAAGAACCGCCCAGAAACCGACCTCCCGTAACACAGTAAATGTTCTCTACATTGATAGTCCCCTTTGGCCCATTTTCCTACGGAGAGACAAGACCAAGACATTGACGGATATGCAGACTTTTTAAAAGTTTTATTTTTCAATTATTTATCGGATAAACTTTGTGTACCTTAGTATAGACAGATTTGTTAACTCTAAAAGGTAGGGCTCTTTGATTGATGACTTTACATAAGTATAGGCCACAGTGAACTCATCTCTCCCACCAGTCGTTAGATCTCCGCTCTCCGTGTCTTTACATTTATGGTGACGTTTCCAAATGGTACGTGAGATCTGACTTTATGTAAACGGTAGATGCACTAATTCGATTATACGACAAAATGACAGACAAACATACGCACACGTGAATGTATCTTTTGACAGTATTTGTCAAAGTATTTTGAACCAGTCTCTAAGAGAAACCTCTTATTCTACCCGATGTCGTCATAGTAAATGGTTTACTTCTTAATTAAGTCGGAAGGTTTTGAATTATAATGTAATTTTAACTTTATCTATCGTATTACTAAGTCATATTTGACATTTTTTCCTTTTCTTCATTCTTTTTTTTTAGTCTTTTGTTTTGTTTACTGTAGTTTTAGTTATCATCGGGTTTCCTGGTCCATCTCTTTCACCTAGTCCTTTCAGGTTTTTTATCCAAATCTTTTTTTAGAGCACCCACTCCTTTACTTCAAGGGATTCGGTACTTTAATTTTCTGGGAACGAGGGACCATCTTTTCGATACTGGTTGGATCTGTCGTATAATTTTTCGTCTCTGTAATGAAACGGTTGTTTCCAGACAGATCAGTTTCGATACCAAAAAGGTCATCAGTACATACCTACATTCTCAACCTGATATTTCTTTCGACTCGCGACTTCTTAGTTACGAAAACTTGACACCACTACCTCTTCTGAGAACTCTCAGGGAACCTGCCGTTCCTCTAGGTTGGTCAGGTAAGATTTCCTTTAGTCAGGACTTATAAGTAACCTTCCTGACTACGACTTCGACTTTAAGGTTATGAAACCGGTGGACTACACTTCTTGACTGAGTAACCTTTTCTGGGACTATGACTCTTTCTAACTTCCGTCCTCCTCTTCCCCTGCTGTCTCCCACTCTACCAAGCTACCGTAGTGGCTGAGCTACCTGTACTCAAACTCGTTCGAGACCCTCAACCACTACCTGTCCCTCCGGACCACACGACGTCAGGTACCCCAGGATCTCTTAGCCTGTACTCACTCGTTGACTTGACTTGACTTGACTTCGGGTCTCGACGGTTACTTGACCACAGGGTCGGGGGTAAAAGAGGGTGACGTCCTCACCGGCCTACTTGACGTCCTTCTCTGTTTCCATTCCAGTAGTACCGTCGTCTAGTACCTTGGGAGTCTACCAATCTTAGAAGGTCTATGTCGTGACACACACACACACACACACACACACGCACACACTTACTTCGTGCAGACATGACAAGAATAGACGATAATTGTCAATCGGTTCACTTGTTACTCAAACGGTTTTATGACATAACTATATAACCATCGAGAGGATGTGCGAAAAAGGTCAAGGTCGAAACCGGTAGGTACAAACCCTCTTCCTTCTTTCCATCAGGAATCTCCCATGACGGAAGTCCTCATGGGTACCGGGGGTTTCTCGGGTACAGGACTAGGGTCATGGGTGTTTTATACAATGATGTTACCGTTCCCTTGAAGTTTCTGCACTAATACCTAGTCCACGTCGATCATCGTTTCTTAGGCGGACGGTTCCGTCCTCTACGACCTCTACCGTCCTCTGTGACCTCTACGGCCAAATTAGGGACCCAGCCCTTCTAGGGGACCTCTTCCTTTGCCGTTGGGTGAGATCATAAGAACGGACCTGTTAGGGTACCTGTCTCCTCGGACCACCCGATGTCAGGTACCCGAGCGTTTCTCAACCTGTGCTGACTCGTTGTTTTGTTGGCATATTGTGTCCCTAGATTTAAGTCGAAGTCATTATTTGGTATTACCTTTTCTTATACTTTTCCTTATCTATCCATATATTCGTATTGCCTTAGTGAGACGACATGTCATCTTTGGTTGTGTTGCAACATTTAGTTGACAAGAAGTTATTTATTTACTAGAGGTTTACAGATTAAATTCCTAAATTATGATTGCGTTTGACTTAGAGTCGAGAAATATATTAAAAATCGAACTCCTTGTCAACTGAGTGTCTAACATGTAGTCCAGGATATTCCATGTACTTCAATACTAAACCTTTTTGTTTTCTCGTCGTAACAAAATACAGGATGTTTTTGTGCACACTGACGGGATGTTTTGACCTCCCTTGCTTTTAGCTACGTTTGTAGTCCGAGTGCGATGTCCGGTACTTAGCATCTCAGGAAACAGAGACCGGGTGCTCAGGACACTGAAGACGGTCGTGGGTCCTTTGAGATGTTCCGATCCATCGATCAGCCGTTCATCCCATTTTAGGGGTGGGAAGTGTCATTAATTTTCTCCTAGTTTTTGTGAAGCCTTATTTAAATTGTTTTTGTTTACATTCTGTATTGATTTTTTTATAACGACTCTTTCTAATTTCTTTTAGATTTATTTACCTCTTTATGTGGATTGGAAGTTCTTAACCTTCTGAGGCAGAACAACTCTACCGTAAAGAGGAGTTTGACTACATGTCTAAGTTACGTTAGGATTAGTTTTAGGATCGTCCGTAAAATTTCCGTGAGTTAAAATTTAAATCTACCGTTTCGTTTCCTGGATCTTTTCGGTTCGTTAGACCTCTTTGATCTTTGTCCAACCCCCGAAGATAATGTCCCAAAGTTCTCTATGAAATATCAGACCTTTATATTGATTTCATTAGTTCTCTCATACTGCAATCGCGTTCCTGACTATATATCTAGTTACCTTGTCTTATTTCTCAGGTCTTTATCAGGGTGTATATCTGCCAGTCAGCTAAAAACCTTCTTTCATGTTTCCATTTAACTACCACCTTTTCTATCAAAAAAGCTGTCTAAATCGTCGTCTTGTTAACCGATGTCATTCAGGGGGTGTACACTTGTTAAAGACCAAGTATTCAGGTCATTTCAATCGGATCCATATGTTGATCGTGTTAGTCGGTATATCATGACACGATATCGTCCAACTATCATGAAGAGTGTGTTTATTATGTAATTTTTGTTTGTGTTTTTTTAATTCGTAAAAATTAGAATGTCATGTCGTGGAACTTTTCATATCATCATGTCATGTTGTCGACCGTGTGTCCCCTTGCAAGTGTAGACACTTTCGAACGTTGAATTTCTAAGTATACATCCCCTAAATGACATAAACATCCATTATTTTTACCTGGTAGTCCTTTACACCTCTTTGTCTAGATTCTCTTTGCTCCTGACGCGGGCTACACATAAAAATAGGAGTGTGACTCAAGTTCATCCTTTGTAGTCGAGGTTGAAATTGTCCTTCTTTGACTTCAAGTCGTTGTAGTTACCTTTCCCGGCACTGGTGTGTCGATCCTTTACTCCTTCCGTTCTAAGATCGGACCACTAGAGACTTAGTTTCCTGGTGGGGGTCCCACCCTTTTACCCAAGGTTCAGGAGGTCCTCCGACTCACAGGGGGGACGGGGCCCGGTGAGAGAGGTAGAGGTCCACGGTGGAGTCGGGGCGATGGGTACCGTCCTTCTCTACTTCCTACGGAACGAGCCGACGTGTGAACCAAGACGTTACAACCCACACCCCTTCCCTTCCTCAGTGGTCAGATACCTTGACGCCCTCGGACAAAAGAGGTTTACCTAACCCTAGTCTCAAGTTCAACAGAAGTTCAAGTTCCGCACCAAGTCTCAGTCACCTCCAACGGGTGACAACGTCTCTACCCCAGACGACCCTCTTTCCGTACCTCCACTGACACCCTCGACCCCAGGTGCCGTGGAGGACGGGGTCCTTAGGAGTTGTATATCGTAAACCACCCCCGGGTTCTCGAGGAGTCTCCTCTGTACCTCTCTAGTCCGACGTCCACGAGTCCTCTACCCTTCCTTCGCGGCTCTTCTACGCGGGGGGGGGGGTTCAACACAAGGTTCTAGGACGCATATAGGAGAGACTTTCCTGTCATGGTCACAAGTGAAGGATCGGGGACCGACCGGAGTATTTATTGTCAGGTCCCATTCACGACGGTTCAAAAGTCGTAGACATCTGTGACAGCGGTCGAGAAGAGATACAGGGAGATTGAACTTAGGGAGTTGTTGACGGAAACTGGTAGGTATGAAGGATAAGGATAAGTATGTAAGTCTTTTGCTTCTAGTACCGTAGACCAGGGTAGTGAAGTACCGTTTATCTACCCCTTTGTCAACTTTGTGCACGGACTGAAATAAAACCCCCCGAGGTTTTAGTGACTTCTACCACTGACGTCGGTACTTTAATTTTCTGCGAATGAGGAACCTTCTTTTCAATACTGGTTGGATCTGTCGTATAATTTTTCGTCTCTGTGATGAAACGGTTGTTTCCAGGTAGATCAGTTCCGATACCAAAAAGGTCATCAGTACAAACCTCCATTCTCAACCTGATATTTCTTTCGACTCACGATTTCTTGACTTCGAAAACTTGACGCCACAACCTCTTCTGAGAACTCTCAGGGAACCTGACGTTCCTCTAGGTTGGTCAGGTAGGGTTTTCTTTAGTCAGGACTTATAAGTAACCTTCCTGACTACAACTTCGACTCTGAGGTTATGAAACCGGTGGACTACGCTTCTCGACTGAGTAACCTTTTCTGGGACTACGACCCTTTCTAACTTCCACCCTCTTCCCCTGCTGTCTCCCACTCTACCAACCTACCATAGGGGTTGAGTTACCTATACTCAAATTCATTTGAGGCCCTCACTACCTGTCCCTCGGGACCACACACCGGGTACCCCAGTGTTTTTCAGTCTGTGCTGACTTACTGACTTGTCTTGACTTGAAGGATAAGGAGTAGGACTGTGCACGGAGTGAAAGTTTCATAGGGGCCGGAAGGTTTTCCTACTTAAACCGAAGGGACCACCGAGTCGACCATTTCTTAGGCATTACGTCTTCTACGACCAAGTTAGGGACCCAGTCCTTATACCGATGGGTGAAGGTATAAGAACCGACCACTTAAGGTACGTGTCTTCTCGGACCTCCCGATGTCAGGTACCCCAGCGTTTATCAGCCGTGTTGACTTGTTGATTGTGAAAGTGAAAAGGTTCCTACTTAATGGACCGGACTTCCAAAAAGAGGAGGGACTCGGAAGAAAAAAAGTCATGTACCGGTATATAAATTAATAGTTTATCTGGTAAGTCAAGTCAAGTCAAGTCAAGTCAAGGCAAGTCAAGTCAGGTCAGTGAGTCAGGACAGACTACGATTATTTGGTACATAAAGTAAAATTGACATCCCATTTGATAATACATTGTTTAAATAACATGTGTTCATATTTATCTCCTGTATGTTCATTAAGGAGAGAGAATTAGGTCCGACTGGGTCTGGTTTATCATATTTTATTTTTTGTGGGATTTTTCGTCGAAGGCTCTATGATTTATATGTGTAAATAAATCTCGTGATGTAGGGTGTTTACATTTATAGTTATCTCCATGGTTTCATCCATAGTTGTTTGAGATGGGTTACCAAAATTATATTCTCTATACCTAGACCAAAAATATTGTAGTATAAACTCAAATTGACCACTGACCACTAATAAGGTAAAAACTTTATATTTTCCCGAACAAGATAGGAAAGAGTCTACAAATGGTCCATTTTCTGTGTTTGGTTCCTCAGGAACTCAGAGAAAACCGAGGAAAGACTCCTAAAGACTCTGGAAATCGGACTCACAGCGGAAAGGTAAAAGTGAGGATTCAAAAGCGGAAGTGCAGACATCGGTGTCCCGGATAAGGGCCGGTCTGTCTCTCGACCGTAAATGAGGTCCAACGACCTTAAGTCTTATCATTTCCGAAGGGACCACCGAGTTGACCATTTCTTAGGTGGACGTTACATCCTCTGGGTCCAAGTTAAGGACCCAGTTGTTCTAGGGGACCTCTTCCCTTACCGATGAGTGAGTTCATAAGAACGGACCCTTTAGGGTGTCTGTCTTCTTGGACTACCCGATGTCAAGCACCCCAACGTTTCTCCGTCTGTGCTGACTCACTGATTGTGAATTGTGAATTCCTTCAGGGTCGCACCTTTGTTCACAAGGGAGAGGAGGTGGTACATATTAAAGAGAGAGGGGTAAAAATTTTGGGTGTCACGTTATGATGTGTAAACCTTCGTAAACGTTTACATCATTTTCGTATTATCGTGTACACCCGTCCTGTCCGTAACGGAACTCCTCCGACTAATAAGGACCCCTCTCACATCCTCCGAAATCGATATAGAGTTCCCAGTCGTTTTTTTAAAAAAAAAGTATTTCCCGATCTAAACAGAGTTGATAAATTAAGACGGTTCCATTACACTTTTCTCGGTGTCTGTTATACTCACTCGTACCGCCACAAGGTTGTTTGAAATGAATGTCTGTCCCTTTTGAACTTAAAGGATATTACAAGTGTAATGTTTTGTAATAAGGAGAAAACTAAAAACAGAGTTGGGAACTTTTTTACATTTACGATAAGAATCGAGTGTCCAGTATGTTTTTGTCCACCACCCGGTATATTTTTGTCCACCCTAGACCGGAGAATCGACGCGAAACGACTAGGGGACGACATGGACTTAGTAAAATAAAGATTCTTTTTCTCCCTTTTTTCTTCTCTGTGTTAGTACCGTTACAATTGTAAGTGAATCAGACTCCACTCACGTACCCACAGACGTTATACTAAAAGATATGAAAGTTTATAAAATCTTAAAAGGTTTTTAAGTTTTTTTCCTTTTTCGGACCTTTATTGGAAGGTTTAAGAGGGTCTCGAATAGTGACCTACGACCTTAATTTCAACTAAAAATTTTAAAAGAAGAGAAGATATTACCCATAAAGAAATAATGAAAACATTAGGATCCCCAACTCCCCTTTCACCATTTTGTAACTGTACGTACATACACACACGATTCAACGAAGTCAGGACAGATTGAGGTACGCTGTGACACCTGACGTCGGACAGTTCGAGGAGAGACAGGTACCCTAAGAGGTCCGTTCTTATGACCTCACCCAACGGTACGAGAGGAGGTCTCCTAGAAGGGTTGGGTCCCTACCTTGGGTCCAGAGAATACAGAGGACGTAACCGTCCACCAAAGAAATGAAGATCGTGGTGGACCCTTCAAGGTTTTGTGGCTGTATTTGAAATATAAGAAATTTTTCCTCTGTCTCCTCAAACCGGGTATCGGCCCCAAACGGGGACCCTTGATAGTCACTGGGTCCTCGGAGAAGGTGTTGTAGCGTCGGGGGTCGGGTACGGGGGGTGAGGAATTTGACCGGGGAGGGAGAAACCTGCCGAGACGAAGACCCCCACCCTGGTCTCCCGACATAGGACCCAGGACCCTTCGGGTCCCAGGGTAGGGTCCTCCTGAGTCTCCAACGACGATGACTCCCTCCCGTGTGTCCGGGGGTTGGTCGAACGACGATTTGTGCGTCGAGACTTGACCAAGGATCTGTGGTCCACCTTACCACTGATAGGTCTGTCAATTACCGTTTGGATCCGAAGAGAGTCTAGAGGTCTAGGTGGGTTGAAGAGGTCGTTACAGGTCAAGACGGGTGGTAGGGGTGGGGGTTGAAAAGCTGGGGGACATCGGAGGTCATGAAATAGATAGTGAGAGGACTTCTGCGAGGGGTTTCGTGGGGGGCTGACGTCGGGTCATAGGGAGAGGGTGGGGACGTCGTAGTTCTTAGTCTCGTCCGGACAATCGGTGCGAGGGGTGAGACCTCCGGGGAAAGGGAGGAGGTTCGGTGGGGTGAACGGGTCCGGATAGAGTGGTGGTCGGGGGTAGTAAGAGAGACACTCGTACCGGGGACTGGAGAGAGAGGGTCGAGTCTGGGTACGGAGAGCGTGGTCCTACCGACTGTGTAGACTAAAGGTGAGAAGGGTGGAGGGACGAGGGGTCAGTGTAGTCAGATCGAACGACCCCCGAATTTTGGTAAAAGGATTTAGAGTCGAGACCATTCATGTTACTCTCACTTTGTAGTTCCTGAACCGGTGAGTCAAAGACCCACTACGGCTCGCTCAGTGAATTGCGTAGACTCGGAGTCAAAAGAGTCGACGTTGTATCTCGACTATTCTAGTAGACACTCTTTCCTGAAGAGACCGCCGTGTCACCTCTTCTTAGACAGACGGTCACGTCCCCTGTACCCAAGCCAGGGACCAAGCTCTTTTAAGGTGCACGATGACCTGTCGATTCGGCCAGGCGGTGTTCGGTGACTCCGGGACGAGCTCTCGGGCTCTCGGCGTTGATGACTCAGGGACCCGACGTTCGTGACTTCGGGTTCGTGGATCTCGAGACGTTCTCTTCGGTGGCGTCGCTCTTCGGACGTGCGTCGTTGCTTCTCATCGGGGACGATCGGTGATCTCTTTCGGGTGTTCGTCGTTGTTTCTGGGTCGTGTCGGTTTTTATTTATTCGTTCGTTTTTTAAAAAAGTTTCTAATAGACACTCTTACTCCTGAATTACTTTATGACGTGTACTTCTCGAATCTTCGACTGCGGACGTGGCTCATGAGCTTTTCTCTTTCGACCACGATAATATTACTGACAATAAGGGTCTTAAGAGGGAGAGTCAGGGAGACCGGACGGTCCCCCCTCAAGGTTGGAGAACCGAGTGGTAAGTTCCGGGACGAACGGGAAGATCAGGGTGGTAGACGATTGGGTGAATGACCTGGTGGAAGGGGAATCCGGGCCGAAGGACACCCACCCCCGACTGATATGCGAGATACCGTCGGGGACCGTGTCCCGAACGTTTGTCATCCACCGAGTGATTTCGAGACGACGAGACTTGTTCATGTTCATTGTGAACATCGTCGGAGACCCCCCCTCTCTTACGGTTCCTTGGTAGACCTACCAAGGCTAGGGGTGTCCGTAGTGTAAAATAAAGATCTAGTCGGGATTGTCTCGATGTTAATTGGGGAGTCCGAAACTTACTTGTCTATTGCTGTTGAGTGGGTCGGAGATTGCTATGAGATACAACGAAGGGTAGATGAACAAGTTTCATGAAGACTCGGGTCTCCAGTGTGTCATAATACCACGTGAGTCCTCCTGAGGGTGGGACCGGTATGAGGACTCGGTTTGGGTCAGGGGTCCTATCTCTATATTCACTTTTCACTTTCACTTTCAACGAGTCAGCAGAGGTTGAGAAACTCTGGGGTACCTGACATATCAGGTACCTTAAGAGGTCCGGTCTTATGACCTCACCTATCGTCAAGGGAAGAGATCCCCTAGAAGGGGTGGGTCCCTAGTTTAGGTCCAGAGGAGGTTACGTCCGTCTAAGAAATGGTCGACTCGGTGGTCCCTTCGGGTTCTTGTGACCTCACCCATAGGATAGGGAAAGAGGTCCCCTAGAAGGGCCGGGTCCTTAGCTTGACCCTAGAGGACGTAACGTCCGCCTAAGAAATGGTCGACTTGTTGGTCCCTTCGGGATCCTATCTCTATATTTACCTAAAATTTTTCCTTTTTGTTGTTTGTGGAAAAAGGATTCTGGTCGGGTCTAACTACCAAATAACTAAAGGTTGGAGATTTAGGTTCAAGATGTTTGGGGGTTCGGTTTCCTGTGGTTTTCCTCCGGGTAGTAACCGACGGACCGAGGGAGACCGTGACGAAAGAGGGAGAGGGGAGACAAGAGGAGTGGGTGGTCTAAGGGTCCCCTTGCCCGTTCCGGAGCGTGGGGGTGTGGAAGGAGGGACCCGAGACGGAAAAGGTAAAGTGTCGGCACAGTTGTGTAGTGGAGATTCCCGGTTCTTCTTTCTTTCTTGTGTCGGGTCTACGGCTGTGTCGAGAGGACAGACAGTCCCTCTTCTCTCTTCCCTTTATTTTCGATTGTTCTGAAGGTTTTGGTTTTAGGGATTTGGAGGAGAGCCCATGGACCGTCGACAGTTTCAGTTGTGTCCTTGGGTCATCTCCGCCCCCCTCTTGGGTAGGGTTTATTTTTGGGCCCGTCGACACCTCAGACCCTAAGTCTCTGGTTCGTGCGACGCAAAGGTTCCTGCACCAGCCGCAGGAGTGCCCGAGTCGAAAAGACGATTGCATGTCCACCAGACAGATCTGACGCCTTGGTTCGGGCAGGAAAGGACTCGTGTCTCAGATGAGAAAAAATTAAAAAAAAGTAAGCATAATAAACCTCCCGATAACTCTAAGGGGAGCGAAGGAATAAACACGTTAGTCTCCTTTGGTGTCGTGTCTCTTGGCGAAGGTTTGAGTTCCGGTGCACCCGGTCAAAGTCTACCTATTAATTTATAACTTGTTTGCGACTTTACGGAGATGACCTACCCCTGCCGATTTTTATTGGTGGGACGGTGAGGTGCGCGCCCGTAGAGGCGACAAGGGAGAGTTTTGGAAGGAGGGCCGTTGACAGTTTGTGTTGGAAGGGTCTCTTTGCCGTCCGTCCGCCCCCACCCTGCCCCCCCTCTGGTCCTTGGCTGAGGGGTTTGTGGAGGAATTGTCTTTTGTTTTGAAGTCGAGGGTCGTTCGAGACTTACAAGGACTGGTCCTTTATGAGAGGGAAAGGACTGTAAATTGGTTCACCGGAGTTCTCCTTCCACGTCCCCTTTATAGTGTCGGTAACGAAAAGAAAATTTTTATCGGTTTTCCGATGTACAGTAAAGTTTCGTATTGTGCATACTCCAAGTCCTGCACTCGTGCAAACACAGTTCAATGTGTCCTTAAGTTAGGGAGAAGGGGGGGTAGTTCTTCTGGGTCGACGGAGTCAGAGGTAGATCCGATTAGAAAAAAAAAAAATTAAAAAATTAAATAAAAATACAAAACCGACGTGACGGGTCGTACGTCCTAGAATCAAGAGATTTACCCCTAAAATGGACGTCGGGGCCGTAACCTTCGTGTCTCAGAATTGGTGAACNAATGTGTCCTTAAGTTAGGGAGAAGGGGGGTAGTTCTTCTGGGTCGACGGAGTCAGAGGTAGATCCGATTAGAAAAAAAAAAAAATTAAAAAATTAAATAAAAATACAAAACCGACGTGACGGGTCGTACGTCCTAGAATCAAGAGATTTACCCCTAAAATGGACGTCGGGGCCGTAACCTTCGTGTCTCAGAATTGGTGAACTGGGGATGGGGGTTCCATCAAGGGATAGGCACGGTTACAATGCGTTGTTTGTTTTAGTTATGGCTTTATCCTACGTTTCCTCACACCTAAAGTCTGTATCTAATGCAATTGTAAAAATGTATTGGAGTCCGTTCCCCGGAGTCAAGACTCGGAGTCAAAGGTGTCCCCAGTACGCCTTGTCAATCGAGGGTCCCGGCCTCGAGGTTCTCTGCCGGTCCTAGTTAGGGAGGTTGGAGGGGGTAGTCGTCGATTCGTTTCGTCCGAGACCCCGGTCCGGACACAGTGGTCCAGAGTCCTTCATGGCTTGCGTGGCTCTGTCTGTCCCCCGGACCGTTAGTCTCGAGGTTGGACTGGTCGACTTCAGACGAAGATTCGCACTCGAGCCCTCCGGTCCCCGGAATCAAACGTGGACCGGAGAAGGAGGTTTGGGACTCTAGCAAAGGAGTGGACCGTTTCCCTTCACTACCACTACTGGGGTTGGAGATCCTCCCAACCCTTCAATTTTCCTCTTCCAGTCCACTTCGAGAATCGTGGTCTGGACCGTCCACCCCTTTTCCTTCGATAAAAGAAGGAATAATAATCTCCACTCCTCCTACCCCGTCTTTGTGTTTCTGGTTCTCCGACTGTAAGGTCACCTACGTGACTCCGGAGACTGGAGGGAGTTCTTGGATCTGTCGAACCCCTTCACCCGGAGTTTGATGGACGGACAGAGGTCCCTGGAGTGGAGTTCTTTACGATTCGGGACTCGTGTTTCCTTGAACCACCTTTTTGTCCCACCTCCGACATTCTGGACACTGGACGGGTTCCTTTCCTGTACCAACCGTCCGTACTTACCCTCGTCCCCACCCCTGTCCCCTTCTCTGACCCGGACCCCTTACCGGACTCAGTAGGTTCCGTGTCTCTCTCCGGTTGGTCTTTCTGACTGTGGGGGGGGTGTGTGTGTCTATGGTCACCCAGTGAGGGGACGGAGGGAGGACTTAATACCGGTCCTACCGGCACTTGTGGGTCATCTCAACAACTGATACGTTTAGTCTATCCTCCTCCACCACCGGAATAGTTTTGACTCCGGACTGGAGTCTTCCTAGACGGATGCCTCCTTGTTCCCCCACACAAGTGTTCGAGTCCTACACGTCACTCCGTGTCGACCCGAGGTGTGAAAGACTCGACGGACTTCCACCTGTTCCGAGGGTGAGAGACCCTGTGCCAAAGGAGTGGATTTTGTACTCTTATTACGGTCATAGGTAGGGTGTCACGACAATACTCGTAGTTTATTCCGTTTATTGGCTCAATTCGGGTGACAGTTGTACCTCGTCCGTAAGTCGTCTGTCTTAAGTAACCTTGAAATAATGGACAGTACTCCTCCTCACTTCGAGGGTCCTGGACCCCGTGCATGTCCACTCCTCCCGGACCCCTTCGACCCCGGCTAGGGAAGCTTCTTCCCTACCACAGAGTCGTCCTTGTTTCCCTCTTTGTTCCTCCTTTCCCATGCACGTGTTAGAGTCGCCAGAGTCGGTTCAGCTCCCGGGAACGCACCTGTAAGTTTCTGGCTCCCCTGGTGTTCCATGTTCGTCGGGGGTGGTCCCGACACGAGTCCGAACGGGTCGGGAGTCCCGGGTGTGCGACGGGTCACCGGAGAGTCATCCAGAGGGACTTCGGTCCCGGGGATCCTCACCAGGGTCGTGGGCAGAAAGGGAGACCACCGTGAGTCCGTGGAGAGATTGGTAACGAAGGTCAATCCTTCGTCTAAGAAGTTTGGTCGTTGGGGGGGTTGGTGTAACGGTGGAATGACCCCAGGGTATGACGGGGAGACACGGAGGGAGACCTTGGGTCCTCAACCTAGTGAGTCGACGGTTGAAGATTCAGGACCCTCCCCTGGTGGTGGAGTCCCCTAGTCGGGGTCAGGAGGACCCGTGGAAACACTCCAGGAGGACGGACGTAAGGAGCCCCCCACGACTCCGTGAGGACCCTCGGGGGAGGCTCCGGGGAGAGTGACTGAGGTCGTATCGAATCGCCCTTTCTGGGGGGTCCACCTCCCCTCCTCTTCGTGTGTCGTTGGTTCCGTACCACGGTACGGTACCCCACACACCCCCGCACCGTTTCCTTGACTGGTAGATTCCTCTTTTGTGTCCGGTTCTGATGTCGCGGGTCCGTCCCGGACCGTACACAGACCTACGGACCTTTTTGAGTCTACTTCTGTATTTCTTTTCTTGGAGGGGACTCATGTCCCTACCCGTGAGGTTCTCCAGAGGACTGTGCACCTCCGTTGTCCTGTCCTAATCGGGGTTGACTGTCTACCCCTTTGATTCCGGGACCCTACACGGATCAATGTATTGATCGAGTACCGACTAGACTCGAGTAAAGTGTACTGGGCGACGGGACACGGGGTTTTTCCTGAGTCACGGGGTACCGTCGAGTTGTTCGGTCGGAGGGGTTGGTTGACCCTCGAAAAGTTCCCGGTCCTCGGACAGTTAAGGAGGAGTACACCGGGGTAAGGGTCGTGTATCATCCACGAGTTCAGTACGAACGATCGAATTACTTACCCGCTTGAAATAAGTGCGTCCTCCCTTTACGTTCAAAAGGGCCCCCATGTTCATCGAGTCTGTCTGTTTCGAATAGAACTGGAACCACCCTCATCCACCCTTCCATGGGACCGAAGCACTGTGTGAAACCCGCCGTCCTGGGGGACCCGACTCGGTGTTCCGGGTCACATTTCACCGGTCTACTGGGAGCGGTGCGGTCGCAGTGGTAAAGGTGGGACGGAGGCCGGTAGTAGTTTGAAGCACGGGGTCGGGGTGGTGGTTGTCTAAGTGAGACGGAGAGGACTCCTAAGTCCCGGTCACTTCCCTCCTTGGAGCGAATCACGGGACGACACCAGTGTGGTGCCCCCGACGTCTGTGACAGGGAGTGACCGTCGGGACGGTCTCTGTTTCAGAAGGAGAACTCGGACATCCCTCGAGGGACGGTCGGTGAGGTCTCTCTGTCACCCCCGTCACCCGTCTACCCACGGTCAGACCCAGTTGGGAAGGGGACCGGTCCGGGTCGACCCAGGAATAGTGGACGGTTGAGAAGGGACAAGAAAGGACAAAGACTTGTTTGTGTGTACTCAAGAGCCAGTAACAGGAAGGAACGACCACCGTCTACGGCCTTACCCACACTTCGTTCCCGGTCTAGTCCCGACCCTACGAACCCCTGGACTACTACAGTGGTGGTACCCTGGTTGTGGGGGGACGGTGGGGTGTCTACCCCTCCAACTCCGGACTCCAGTGTTTCTTACTCGAGTTCCGGAGCCCTACCGAGGGGGTCGTTCTCAAGGGTGGACCCACCCCCACGATAGGAGCCCCCCACTCCACCAGGACCTCCACATCAGTCCCTAGACCCTCAAATGACCTCCGTCCAAACAGGGGGTCGGCCCATCGAGGTGGAGAATGGGACGGTCCGTCGAGGGGACGAGGATGGGTACTAAGGTGTAACGAGTTCCCGGACATTAGTCCGGGGTTGACGACAAGGGGTGATAGGGGAGATTGGTTACGTACGGGAGACGGTGGGGTCCTACTTAAGGTGGGTATTATTTCATTTCATTTTAATCGATGAGCGAGTACAGACTGAAACGGTGGGGTACCTGACATCGGGTGGTCAAAGGAAGTGGATACGTTAAAAGGTCCGTTCTTATAGTCTCACCCAACGATAAAGGAAAGGGTCCCTACCTTGAGTCCAGAGGTCGTAACGTCCGTCTGAGAAATGGTAGAGTCGGTGGTATGGTTCTGTAAAAGGTTGAAGGGCAGAAACGTGAGACAGGTCTCATTCCTGTAGGAATGAATGAGACGAGATATTCCTATTCCTGACGACGAGACAGGTCTCATTCCTGTAGGTGTCAAGTGTGGTGTAGTTAACACCGGGCTCAGGGTTCGTCGTGTCCGAAGATCGAAAGGTACATACCCAACCGGTTTTTCAAGTAAACCCAAAAGGGTAGTGTGGGTTCAAAAAACCGGTCGGGTTATAAAGGACGGGAGTCAGGAATGTGTTGGGACGGTAGTTGTTGGGACGGTAGTAGTGGAGGTAAATGGTCTGTTCCGGTGACTCCGACTCTCCATTGACCGGTTTCCTACCGAAACACGTCTGGAGCCCGAACTTTAGGGTAGACTGAGTTGGTGAGGGAGACGGTTTCCTTTGAGAGCGGTCCACCACTCTGGGCCAGGTTTACAGTGGAGGAGACCCTTCAAGAGGGACTAAAGGCGTCTGCATTGAAGACAAGTCCTTGTCAGAGGAGGGCGGAGGGACGTTCGACCCACGAAACGACCCCGAGAGTGTGTTCACTCGGACCGTCGACCCCGAGTCCGTTACCGGTCTGTACGTAACTAACAGAGGACGAGTCAACCGATTCGTCCTCCCCCTCGAAGACTAGGAGAGACACGGACGCCCCGATCTCGACTCGACTCCAGTTCTCACTTCCCTTCAAGTGTCTCCCGTACTCCATCCCCATCCCACCCACGTCCTCCACGGGACTCGAACGGCCCCGTAGACATGTCGAGGACGAAGAGTGTTGGACTTGGGTAAAGAGGGGTTTAGAAGGTACATGAGGGTCGGGGGAAACTGTCGGGTCCTTCGACTCTTTTCCCTGTTTGGAACGGGTTGGAGTGTCACGAACTCGGGTCTGGAGACCACCGGGTCCCGGTCCAACCTCCCTCCCTCGTCAGTCCCTGGAGAAGTTCCTTCCGTTCCCCCTCCTCTAGTGTTGGGAACCCTCTGCGAACTTCTGACTTAAGGGTCTTATGTACGCGTATACGTAAGGGTCGGAGTCGAACTTGGGAAGGTGCGTGCCCCTTGAGTGGTGAAGGACTCCTTCGGGGCATGTAACGACGACTCGGGACTGACACCCTTTTCAGAAGAGGTAAGGACCGCTCCGTCTACTTGAACATGACGGACGTACGGACTGAATAGGAGAGTGACTGCTCTTTTGACTCCAAGGCCCGTTGGTGTCCCAGGTCCGGTGTTTTGGTCTCGGGTCTCGTCCCCCGTGAACTGGTCTACGGTTCGTGTCTAAACGAGTTTGACGAGACCCAGTCCGACCCGTGGTCCGGTCGGAAGGCCTAAGGGTTCTATTGGACTACCACATTTGTGTCGGGTCCATAGGTAATCCACGAGGGTTGAGGGGGTGGGTGGAAGGAGGGTGGGTACCCGTGGAGCCACCCGGACTCGGAGACGATCCCTGAGGCTGGATGCGTCCCGGGAAAACTTCCGGAGGAGGAAGGTCCCCCCGGAGGGGTGAGGGAAGTTGGGTCGGTCCCTTCCTTCAGGGCCGGGGGTGGGTCGGGGGACCTAGTGTGCGGAAAGGTCGACTCCTAGGACAATGACCTTTTTCTTTTACGACGAGCGTGGAGGGGGGAGGCACAGGACGGAGAACCGGAACTTTCTCTCTTTGAGGAAAGTTTCCTCCACCGGGGGTGGGACCGGGTGGGTGAGTCTCTACAGGACCTGTCTACAATGTTCGGTGGTGAGGAAACCTCGGTTCCTNCTCCTAGGACAATGACCTTTTTCTTTTACGACGAGCGTGGAGGGGGGAGGCACAGGACGGAGGACCGGAACTTTCTCTCTTTGAGGAAAGTTTCCTCCACCGGGGGTGGGACCGGGTGGGTGAGTCTCTACAGGACCTGTCTACAATGTTCGGTGGTGAGGAAACCTCGGTTCCTGGGGGCCTTATCCTGGTGGCCTCAAGGTGGGTACACAGGTAGGTGGGTTCTCTACCACCTCAGGACCAATTCAGGGTCTCCTCGGTGCTGCCCCCAACCTCTCTCCCATCCGACTCTCCTGTCCCAGGACACTCGGACCCCTCTCGGTCTTGGACTCGGTCTTGGGGAGTCCCACTGAGGTAGGGGGTGGGGGGGTGGGGGCAGGGGGGTGGGGGNCTGTCGCGGTGGCGATGACTTGTTTGACTCCGCGTCTCCAGGTTTGACTCCCAGTCTCCGTTCTTCGACTTGACACTAGAGGTGAAACGGACGGGAACCGTTCTCCTCTGGGAGTTCGGAGTCAAAGGGGGTGGGGGTCGCACCACCTACCCCCTCTTCGACCCCTTACTCCTTGTTCATCTGTGCCCCCGTTGGTGTCCCCCGCTCACTCTCCCAGCCCCATTTAGCTGTCGTCCTCCTGGACCCCAGGGTCCGTGGGGTCCCGTGGGCCACGACTCGACCCGCGATCTCTCCTGGGCCCCCAGTCCCCAGCTCCACCGCGGATGGGGACCGCCCGGCTCAGGCCGACGCCCTCGCCGAGGAGACAGCGACGTCGGCCCCAGCGGACTCGTCGGCCATCATCATCCTCCCGGAGGGCCACGAGAAGGACCGCGGCGGCGGGCGCCTGTACGACGGCGGGCGGCCCGTGGCCCGGCCCGGACCCGCGCGAGTGTGCCCGGGGTAGCGGGCGAGGCCGGTCGGGCCGCCCGCAGGGGCGCAAGAAGGCGCGCGGCGACGCCGGCGGCGGCTCCGGTTCCGACGGGGTGTTTCAGCGAGTTTGAGGAGGAGGGCGAGGGCGGGAGGCGCCTCGTCGGCCGGGGCGGCGCCCCCGGCCCCTGGCCCTCCGGCCCGACCGTGGCCGGGCCTTTCAGTCACGCCCTCTTTAGGGCCGGACCTCAGCCGCCCCGGTTCGCCCGGCCTCACGGACCCTGGGGCCCGCCCAGGGGTCCTCCCAGTAGCTGGGACTCTCGAACTCCGGCCTGGAGACCCTCGGGCGCCGCGGGGTGAGACGGCCTCCCATGTCCGTGGGCACACACGTGCGATAGAGGCGTGCCCCGTCCCGCGGGGGCTCCGCTGGCCCTCCCGTGGGACAAGAGCTTGACCAGTGGAAGCTAACGCCAAGCTTACTCCGGCTACGGCGTCCCAACCAAAGATGTGGTCCGAGGGACCCGACTCGTGGTAGGGTGTTTGTATAGGGGCCTATGTGGTCCCTTAGACGGTCCGTCTTTGCCGACTCTTCTCTTGTCGGAAGAGAACGCCGAGTTTGCCATTTCTTAGGAGGACGCCTACGTCCTCTACGCCCAAGCTAGGGACCAGACCCTTTTAGGGGACCTCTTCCCGTACCGATGGGTGAGACCACAAGAACGGACCTCTTAGGGTACCTGTCTCCTCGGACCTCCCGATGTCTGGTACCCCGGTGTTGCTCAGCCCGTCTGACTCGTCGATTGTGAAGTGAAGTGAAGTCCGTCCTGTAAGTGGACACGAAAATTTGTAGCGAGGCAAACTATATACATACTGAAAATATATAAATGTTAATCCCACCCATAAAGTTCGCGTGTTTTAGATCTCTCTTGTCTTACTTGTGGATACATAGGACACCCCCGAAACGGTTTAGACTTGTAAACAGGGAAACTAAATTTCACTTTCACTTTCAGCGAGTCAGTACAGACTGAGAAACGCTGGGGTACCTGACATATCAGGTACCTTAAGAGGTCCGGTCTTGTGACCTCACCCATCGGAAAAAGAAGAGGTCCCCTAGAAGGGTTGGGTTCAGAGGGCGTAACGTCCGCCTAAAAAATGGTCGACTCGGAGTTCCCGTCGGAAACTAGATTTGGGAGAGGGTTCACTTTGTGGAGTCTACGACACTCCAGAGGGGGCGACCCGTAAATATCGTCAAGACCGTCCCGACGCCTGTCCCGTCGTGGTAGGGATGGGGTGACATCCCTACCTTTGACTCCGAGGGAGATACCGTAGGACGACTTTCGGAAGTTCAGCCCGTGGCGGGTCGAGTTCTCGGTAGGTATCGAGGGGTCTCAGGGTTTCGGTGTTCGCGTTTCTTGGAAGAAACCATAAACTCGGAGGTCTCTAGATCGTGGGGAGTTTGGTGGGGTCGGAGTGGAGACAAGAAGGGGACGAAGAGTGCGGAGAAATGAGTATTCTCTGAGCCCAGGGTAGGGACCCAGTCCTCCTTGGGGACGTCCCCCTCCACCGTTGGGTAAGGTCATAAGAACGGACCTCTTAGAGTGCCCGTCTCCTCGGACCGTCTGATGTCAGGTACCCCGACGTTTCTCAGTCTGTGCTGACTTCGTTGAATCGTGTGTGAAACGTGTGTGTGTGTGTGTGTGTGTGTCTTCCCTGACCGGGGGATAGTTGAAAAGAGACGAACCGGTTTGAGGTAGTAAGATGCCGGGTGGAGGACGCCGGAAGGGACCGGTGGGACCGGTAAACACCCTCACAGAGAGAGATGTGATGGAACGGAGACGTCGTCGTAAATAAATATTTTAATAAGAGTATTGGTAGACGGATTCGAGGTTGGGGAGTTCATGTCTTCCCCTTTGACTCCGGGACCGTCCCTCTCCATGGACGGAGTCACTGTCTCTGTTTCCTGGAGTCTGCCCTGAGACTGTTCATTAGGATACCCACACGACCACCCTCTCAGTGCACCCCCCGGACTCCATCAGACCTGCCGAAGGAGGTCGTGTCGACTTTTCCACCCCGGGACCTCCCGCACCCCGGTAGCCACCCTTAGGTCTGGTCCAAAACGTGGAGTGTCTCCTCTGGGGGAGGGAACGAGGGAGTCGGTCCCCCTCCCGGGGGTCCAGTCCTCTTCGGACCTAGTGTCGACCTTCGGTCCGCGGAAGGGTCCTGGTCCCCCCTCCCCGGCTTCCCCATAACGAGGAGGCTTGGGACAGACCCAACAGTCTTCGGTAGTTGAGAGGACCGGGGAGAGGGGTCTCGAGACCGGTTAGGGACCCCTTCTACCCTTTGGTGTTCCCGACGTGCCTGGGGTAATCGGAGGAAACCGATTTCGTGACGAGTAAACGTTATCGTGTGTAATGGTCCTCGGAGAAAATGTTTACGTCTCCGGGGACCCATCTCGTTATGATAGAAGGTACCTCTCGACCCGACCTAAGATTTCGGAGGAGGTCCTGTAGGTCAAACCTGGGAAGGGTGAGAAGACCCCGAGGACGTCGGTGGAAGAGTGTGGAACCGTAAAGGTCTTACTTATTGAAGACGTCGGTCCGGGTGATCAAAACTCACCTCCTCCTGAGGGTCCTCCAGGTCGAGTCCTACCCCCGTTCTCAGTAAACCGGGTCAAAGGGGGGTTTTGTCCTTAAGGGTCCAAGATCGGTCCAAGATCGAAAGGACTTACTCTCCTCTCTGACTAGTTCACTAGTTCGACTAATCCCGACCCTGCTCACCCAGAGCCAGACCCTGGGGGTTGATCGTCTAAATCTTCTCACACACGACTCCCCCCTGAAGTCCTAGATTATACATTTGTGTCGACCCGAGGTTTCCAGACCGCAGTTGAGACGAATACGAACCCGAGAGTTCAGGTAGAGACACGGAGGCAAAGGGACGGATGTTCCTCTCCACTGTCTGGGGATTGGATAGGCGGAGTCCCTCCCTCCTCGAAAACGTAAAGACCGGAACCCTACCTCACCCGTAACGGTCCGTAGGTTCGGCTTGTAGAGGAGCCCGGACTCTCCTCATGGTTCTTCTATGGTCGACCCCCCGACTCATCCCCTCCCCGTCCCACCCTCCACTCTCTCCTCCAGGTCCTGGGGGTCCGTCTGTTTCGGACGAGGGACGTGTGGCTCGTCTCGTAGACCTTAGTTAGGACGACACCTCGTTCGGTGGGTGGGGGTGGCCGACGGGGACACCGGAGAAGGGAAGCTTGTCTTCGTCGACGAAAGGCCTCTGACGGGTCTGACCTCCCCCCGTGGATTTTTACGGGGGGGAGTATGGTGGTGGTGAAGGACGGTGTCTGGAAGGAAGTCCCCCTTCGGGACCGGTCGTTCCCGAGGGGTCTGGGAAGGCTGGCCACTCGGTCCCCGGGACGTCCGAGATCAGAGAGTCACCAGACCGAGAGGGTGGTGTCAGGACGGAGGTTTCCCAGAGGACTTGTCCGGGTCGAAGATGACGGAGTGTACGACAAAACCCACCACAAGTTCCGACGTCGGAGGTAGCGGAGGCCGAGGGTTTACCGGGTCGATCAATTTGCACATAAAGACTCCAAGGAGGTTCTGCGAACTAAGTCACCCAGACCTACTTCGGACCTTTAGACGTACAAATCATTCACGGTCCGTTCACCTACCCTCGATCAATTCAATCTAGGTTGGACTGGCGTGTAGTGGAAGTAGTAGGGAGTTTTCGGGGGTTTCCACTTGAGGGTCTCATGGCGTTTCCTGGTTCGACAGTGTTTCGTCGGTCGGAGGAGGGAGACGTGTGGTCGGGTGTGGTCTGTGAGACTAGATAGACGAGAGTCGGAGGTTTCCGAGGTCGGAGACGGGACTACCGGTGTACCGACGGTACTTCCAGAGGGAAGACGAGGGTGGACCGCTTGAGAGGAGTGGGGAGTCCTGGGTCGAGTCTGTAGTGGAGTAGTTTCGTTGGACTGTGAGAGGTGGGATCGGTGTGGGGTGGCCAGTCCAAACTTCTCACTCCTGTGTCCTCTTCTGGTCTCTTCCTGCCTGTACTTCTTAAGGGGTACACCCGTGTCGTGGTAGTCCTAGGTCACCAGACCTCCCCTTATCGTAGGACGACCCGACCTTCAGGTCCAGTTCGTGTCCGGTTCGGTCCCGATCCAGTCCACCCGAGTCTCCGTCCCTTCCCGGTCGGGTCACGTCGGAGTGTAGAATGACCCGACAGTCTAAATGTCAGCCCACTCCTTCCTCTTGTGTCGTATGTTAGTCTTAATGGGGGACCTTTCGGAATTTAACGGATAGGCCCTGACACAAAGAAGTTGATTGCCCGAAAGGTCCACCGTGATCACCATTTCTTGGACGGACGGTTGCGTCCTCTGCATTCTCTACGCCCAAGTCAGGGACCCAGGCCTTCTAGGGGACCTCCTCCTATACCTTTGGGTGGGGTCATAAGAACGGACCTCTTAGGGTGCCTGTCTCGTCGGACCGTCCGATGTCAGGTACCCCAGTGTTTCTGAGTCTGTGCACACTTCGCTACCTCGTGTCGTGCGTCGTTTCGGTCTCCCGGACCACAAAAGTCTTCCCGGTACGACACGTCCTTTGTTGTCGTTGTTGTTTGCACTAGAGTGTGACCTAAGGTGAGTCCCTCCTCTCTACGAGTGCGGACCTCCCTTGCTCTCGGTCTCTGGAAATTGTGTCCTTCTGATGTTCAAACAGACTCCCACTTCGAACCTAAATTATCGTTATTTGACATAAGTCGTGAATGACTGACGAACTCGATACGTGTAATAGAGTAAACTACCAGTGGTGGAAGTAAAATGTCTTTTATAACCACCGTGTCTCTCCCATTCATTGAGGGGATTCCAGTGTGTCGAACGTGATCCTTAGTCCTACACTTGAGTCCGTCCGACCTTTCTCGTTTCCAGAATTCTAACTCGTCCTGAAATACGGCTCTACCTCCTCCCCGTTGTCGGACCTTGAAAGGAATTTTTGGTCGAATCCGTTCCTCCTCCGTTCTTCCCTACCTTAGGACTGTCCCCTTTGTGACCTCGGGTGCGGTCCGAGGTGTGTTACCCACAGACCTCCCGAGTCTGGACAGTCTAAAGGACAGCCCTACTCCCACGCGTCATCACTGGTCCCCTTCAGGGGTCGGTCCGTCGGGACGTATGCAGGCGGAGGGTCCGACCAGGGTTAGAGACTCAGTGACCTCGGGACCCGTCCCATCCCTTCCCCCGCGACACCCCCTTTAAGTACCAACTCCAGTGTCCAGAGACGGGGTCCTCCGTCGGACAGACTGTCCGTTACTGCCGAAGGACACAGGCGACAAGTAGGCCCTTATACCGACCTGGTACTCATCCTGGAAGTAAGTCTACCCCCTCCCATAGTGGTCGTACCGTCCCCCCCCCGTTTGTTCGGACTCTCCAGTGCGAGTTCACGAACTCCGGGTTGGTCGACAGGTGGTGGAGGTGGTCGGAGACCTGAAGGAGGGATTTCGGTAATTGTTTCAATTACTGTAGGAAGTATTTTTTACCGGGTCAGTCCCGATACTACTGGGGTCCGAATCTACCGGGACGGGACGAGTTGTATCCGTCTTGATCCCCTGGTTAGTTCGCACCTATAACCTTGTGTGTGTCTATCCCGGAGCCCATGACACGTACAAAAAAACTTTAGTTCAGTAGGTCTTGACCCGACTCGGGAACCCTCTCCGTCTCGAGACTCCCCCACTTTCCGGTCACCCGTCCCAGTGACACTAAGAAACCCGGGACACACTGAGGTTCTTTCAGGGAACTGTAGAGACCCGGGGTCCACAGTGTACAATTCTGTTCAATAGAGACGATTAGGTGGAGGTACCCAGGGTAGCCCTAGATCTTTAAAGGAGGTCAGGGTTTGGTAGTGGATCCACAAAGAAGGGTGGGAGGTCTTCGGGTCTCTTCTCCTGTGTAAAGAGAACATGTACAGTTGTCGGACAGTATATAGGACCTTCCAGCCCCAATCTTCCTTTGGAGTCTCGTCCACTACCTTGACCCCTTCGACACCTGTCGGTGAACGGTCCTCTTCGGACGGAAATTAAGTAGCGTTCGACCCTAGACCGTAGTTAAGAGGTGTGTACCTCCCAGACTACCGGGTAAGGTGGGGGCGTCAGTCCCACCTCGTGCTAGTGAGGGGCGTCTACCCCGTTACTCCGGTACCCTCCCTCCCTGAGGGGACTCGACCCCGAATCAGGTGGAACCCCGAATTTGTCACTACGGTTCTGGGGGGAAAGGGAGAGTTACTGGACCTGGTACGGAGGGTCTACGGACTACGTAAGACGGGTGTCCACGGGCCGGAGGTGAGGGTGACGAGGCGTCGAGCTCGAAGGATCAGACATCGGTCCCCTCCTCTCCTAAGAGAGAGGTCCGGGGTCGGAGTCGGGGAGGAAGAGTGGGGGTGGGGTCGTCGGTCGTAAAGTCGGGTCTACCGGTCCGGGTCTCGCCGAGAGAGACGCATGAAGGAGAGGACGGGACTGGGTTTTTGTGACGGTTCGAGGTCCACCTGGGTACCGAGGAGGAAGAGGGACGGGTCGGACCTCGGCTCCGAGGTCCAGAGTCCGGAGGAAGACGGGGAAGGTCGACTACCCGGGTCTGTCGAGACGTGGGTGACCCGTTGTCCTCCCCCACCGTATACCAGGCTCCCACTCCAGTCTCTCAGGGGAGGGAAAGGTCCGTCCGGACGGATCAGTAGACACTTGGTGAAGCACCGACCGTGACCGGACCCAAGGCCCCCCTCCCCTCCCCAGAACACGGTAGGAACGTCTAGGGTGACTCCTCCTGTCTACTTGGGAGGGTCATCGGTCGAAGATCCCCCGAGGGTAGAGTCGTCCCTCGACGTCCTCATACCCTAAACCTCACTCCTTGGTCGTGAAGAACCGACACACTGAAGTCAAATCATGGAAATGGACAGACACGGACAAAGAAGTTGATGCCTTACCCGTACTACTATGAATTTGAAACACCCCAATATCTCTTGAAGTGAAAGTACGTGACCTCTTCCTTTACCGTTGGGTGAGGTCTCAAGAACGGACCTCTTGGGGTCCCTGCCCCCTCGGACTGCCCTACGACAGATACCCCAGCGTGTCTCAGCCTGTGCTGACTTCACTGAATCGTCGTCGTCGTCTCCCAGTTTATCGTATCACTTAGTTTCGGGACACCTGTTTGACCGATTGTAGACGGGGAGATCCGATAAAATAAAGAGTCGTTAGACACCCAAGGAACTCTCGTCCTGTCAGTCTAGACCAGTCGTGTAATTGACCGGGTCTCGTCCGAGAGTCATTATGACTGACCCCCTCTACCACCGTCGTACCCTTTTTACCGACTCGGGTAGACTAGACCTTAGTCGTGACTCATCTCCACCTCCTCCCTCTTTAGGACTTTCTGACGGACCTCCTTCTCAGTAACCCTGACTCGATCTTCCGACTTATCCTCAATCTTATCTCTCGTCTCCTCATATAAGAATCTCCTCGACCGTCGTACTCGTTTCTGAGTTTCTACCCTTTGTCGTTCCGTATATGACCCCCGTCGTATGTCTTGACACTCCGGTGAGATACCCCACACATTCCCACTCTCATCTCTCTTCTCTACCCTCTATCTAGGTTCCTCTCTACTCCGGGTCCGTCGGGACGGTCTCCCCTCTTTATCTGACCATTCCTCCCTTGAGACCGACCCCTCCGTCTCCTAGTCCTGAGGTCCGGAGGACACACCGACGTACTGAAACTCACTCAGTGTCGGGAGAGACTAGGTGTGAGACGTTGACTTTCCTCTCCGACCGGGGTAAGTCGTCCGGACGTCCCACCCCGATCCAAGTCAAGTCAGTGAGTCAGCACAGCCTGAGAAACGTTGGGGTACCTGACGTCGTGCAGTCCGAAGGGACAGGTAGTGGTTAAGGGGTTTGATTGAGAACGGTAACTCAGCCACTACGGTAGGTTGGCAGAATAGGAGACAGTAGGGGAAGAGGAGGACGGAAGTTAGAAAGGGTCAGAAGAAAAGGACGGAAGTCAGAAAAAGAAGTTAGATCCCGATCCGATCTACGGACCCTTGATGTCACCCTCTTAAGCTTCAAAGGATCGTCGAAAGAACTCCCTGGTGACCGATTCTACCACGATCTGTTCTGACCTATGGGTAGGTTGGGAACTTACCCTGCATACACCGGGGTGGAGTCCCGAAAACGTGTACGACAAGGTGACAGAGTGTGAGATTGGAGTCTGGAAGTCTACAGTCGAGGAAGGACGGTAAGTCCGGAGTCGAGTTTACAGTGTAGGGACGGTCGCATAGAGTTCATGGAGACGGGGTTGGGGGTGTGGGCTAGGGTGACGGAATAAAAGAAGTTGAATAGTGAAGGACTTTGGTAGAATAGACTCGTAAGCCGACAGGTGATTAACAGAAAGGGGTTTGAAATTACTCCCGTCCCCGGAGGAATCAGGACAGGGTCCGTACAGGGGACACGTGTGTCGTCACGAGTCTTTTGTCGACTACTTACTCTTCTCGTTCCCCTCGACCCGAGTCTCGGTGGTGAGAAAGATTCTTCCCTTGGTTCCTGTTCCATGAAGCGGAGAGACCCGGACCCAGGGGAGGCGTACCTCACCTGTGTTACCCGACGTCTTAAATGATAGTTCGTCGTCGGACCCGTACAAAATTTAAACACCCCTCTTTTGAGCAGAAACCGATAATATTTTGGTGAGAAATAAAGAACCCCAAAGGGACTATCGAGTCAACCATTTCTTAGACGGAGGTTACGTCCTCTGGGGTCAAGCTAAGGACCCAACCCTTCTAGACGACCTCTTCCCTAACCGATGGGTGAGGTGATAAGACCGGACCTCTTAAGGTATCTGACATATCAGGTACTCCCACGTTTCTCAGTCCTGTGCTGACTCGCTGAAAGTGAGTGTCGTCGGACCCTGACCAACCCTCCAGGCCTACCTTCAGGACTGAGATCCGTCCTCGACCGTCTTCTTTACTTCCTTACTTCCTTACTTCGGAAACGAAACGACACACGGAAACTCGCTCCGGGAAGGGTAAGTATCCGGGTCAAGGGAAAGGATCTTTTACCTCAACGGACCCCCCAGAAAGTCTAGGGAACGTGTTACTGTGATTCCCGAAGACAGGAGTTAGACCTTGTCTTTACCCTCGGGGTCGTCCACGATCTCCTCCCCGTCCGACACGGTCTCGGTACCAAGAGCGTGAATTACCGAAAAGGACCTCTAGGGTGGGTCGGGTAACGACCTTAGACCTCACTCTTAATTTACGTCGAAGACGTTGGACAGTGGGGAGTCGAGGGGAACTCACTCTTGTTACGCCGAGACGGGGATGGGTTCCTTAGCGTAAAACTGACCTTTAAGGTGGTGCCCTCTCCTCCGTCCCGACCTCAGGATCTTAAAGACACGGACGAGTCAGTCCTTCATCGACTTTCAGACCTCGGTTCCTTTTGTTTAAGTTCCAGTAGGACCTTTAGCCACGGGACAAGGGGCGGTATCAATCCCTGGACGGGGAAAGGGGTCCACCCAGAGAGGACCATTAATTACTAATCGTATCACACACACACAACCCCACCCCTCCCAACAGGTCCTGGAGTCCGTTTCCGGACACGAGACGAGTCCACGAAGTTAGCACAGGAGGAGACGACAGGTACCCTAAAAGGACCGTTCTTGAGCTCACCCAACGGTACGGGAGGAGGTCCCCTAGAAGGGTTGAGTCCCTAGCTCGGGTGCAGAGGACACAGAGGACGTAACCGTCCGTCTAAGAAAAATGGTGATTACGGTGGATCCTTCGGGTCGTTTCCGGATCCTTTTTCGTTTAGAGTTCGTCGGAGTAGATCGTATGGAACCTATTACCCCTCGAGTGATGACTTGACGTAGGGACAGGAGTCTTTCCGACTTGTCTTCTGGAAGTCCCTAGATCACACGTGGGGGAGAGATTCGTACCGAGTCTCCCGGACCCTGAACGGGTTCCAGTGGGTCTGCGGGGGTCGATGAGGGACAAAGGTTATCGTTTACTTCCACAATGTCCGTGTGGACCTCCCGACCCTACACACAAACCCGAAGTCAGGGTGAGGACGTGAGAGGACCGATTTTACGGTCCCGAACCCCCTCCCCACCCGACTGGAGAGCGACTGGAAATAATCTGTCGGGTCTCCTGTCTCCCTCCCCAGGACTAAACTGGGACCAGGGTGACTGTCGGGACCCCTCCGTCAGACCCAATGTCCCCAGAGTTGTGTCGGGGAGACTGGGGTGCCGGAAGGGAACGGGATACCGGAGACGGGGTCGTTTGTCGTCCCGTCAAAGTCCCTAAAGGTCTGGATCAGGGAGACTGAAGTACAAAGCACACAGGACGACCGTGAGAGAGAGAGCATGGGTGGGGGGAATACGTCGGAGGACACGTACAGGTCTGGACGGAAGGGTTCGTACGGGATGCCGCCCCTGAGGAAGGTTCGGGACGGTCCGGTCTGGGTGTCTCGTCGGACCTCGGGAGCCCTCCACGACCGGCCACGACGGGGGATGACCCGACGTCCGGGACCCTTTTTTCGTGAAGAACTGGGACTGTCCTCCCTGGCACCCCTCCGGGTTGGGTCTCGAGGGTCCCACACGAGGGGCTCCTGGGGTCGCCCCGGACCGTGTCCCAGGATCAAACGACTCCCTGAATCTGTTCGGGTGGGGGAGCCACGGGGTAGGGGTGACCCACCCTTCCCCCCACTCGTCTTCGAGTCGAGAGTCTGAAGTTCCGCAAAAGTCAGGGGACCCCGTGTACAGTTTTACGTCCACGGGTCGGGTAGCCCCTCCCAGTCCAAATCGACCGGACCCTTCTCGGGTCCTTAGACGTAAAATTGGTCGTCCCCCACCACGTCACATTCCCATCCAGGGTATGACCAGACGGATGACGAAAGGGAGTTACGGGGGCCGGGGTACACCTCCGAAGACCTTGAGATCGTCGACCCAATCGTAGGAAAGTGGTTGACGTCGGACAACGGAAGGAGTCGTGGACACACACCGTCCGTCCGTTCCTAACGACGACGACAACAACAAATCAACGACTCAACACAGGCTGAGAAGAGGAGACAGGTACCCTAAAGAGTCTGTTCTCAAGACCTCACCCAGCGGTGCAGGAAGAGGTCCCCTAGAAGACTGGGTCCCTAGTTTGGACGAAGAGGACGTAGCCATCCACCTAAGAAATGGTGACTCGGGGTCCGAGTGTTACGTCTGTCCGTTTGACTCCGATTCTTGTCCTGTCAAACAGGGTAGGGTGTCACTTCGAGGGTCGAAGGTGGAGGGAGGGACCCGCGGGGTTTAGGTCAGATCTAAGACGTCGGGTCGTCCAGTAAAGTCCGGTCCACCATCGGGACTGACCGAGGGAAACAGGGCCAGAGACACGGGAAACTGGAGTGGTCCAAAACCCGACTAATTTTATAGGAGAATGTCGGGGCTACCCGGACCACAGAAGAATGTCCGACCTTCCTCGCACCAGGGTGGTCTCCGTGGTGACGGTCGAATCTCGACCTCGACCTCGACCTGTGACGACCGTGTTACTCTAGTCTCTCGGAACGGGACTCACAAACGTTTCTGGTCGGGTCTCTTTAGTTCCGGGTCTCTCCCTTCTCGGAACGGATGCCAGTGTGTCCTGTGTCAATAGTTCGGGTGCCGTCAGTGAATCCGAGACGACCCGGTATAATTAAGTCACTCAGGAATAGGGTTAGGATTCTCCGTCGGCGAGTAGGAGAGCGTAAAATGACCGTGTCTTTCGTCGGTTCTGAGCTAGAGTTCGTCGGACCGAGGATTATCACTGGGACACGACGGTGTCTACCGGAGGGCAATGGACAGGGGTCCATTAAGTGGACAGTCGGGGAAAGATCTGTCGTTCTTCTGTGTCGGTAAACATTTTTCCACAGGACATCGTCTTTCGGACCCTGTAACCGAAGGTCAGGGTCACCCCCACCCCCAGTCGCCCACGACGGGGTCTGGGGAGGGGTCACAGTGGCGAGTCGTGAGGGTCGTGGAGGGGGAGGAGCCGGTGTTACTGGGGTCGGGGACGGGGTTGAAAAAAAGAAGGACCGAAACGAGGGTGATAAGGGTGAGGATCCTGTGTCCTGAGACTTCGCCTAAGAACAGTCGAGGTGTAAGATCGAACTCAGACAGGTGGGGCGAGTAGAGGCGACAGTGATAGACGTAGGTCCAGTGGCGGTAGAGATCGAGACCCCTGAGAGTGTCGGAGACTGACGTGGGGTGGGGGGTTGGTGCGTGTGTGTGTTTAGGTCGGAATGGGAGGACTTAGATAAAAGGTGTTTCGTCGACTTCGCTCGTAAAATTTTTGTCGGGAGAGAGGGTCTGTGGAACCGGAATGACCAGAAACCTGTGGGAAAGACCGAGTAGGTGGGGAGGGTAGCGAGGGGGAGGGATGAGGGTCGGTGGACCAGATGAGGGTGAGTGAGAAGCAAAGGTCTTCCAGGTAGGGGGAAGGAAGGGGTCTGACGAAGGGTTCAGTAAAAGAGGTCCGAGGACGGGGAAAGGACGTCCCTCGGGTGGTGTAACACGGCACTGTAGAGAAAAAACTACTAAGTAGAGTGTAAACAGAGAGGACCGTGTCACGAGGGGGCTCCCAGCTCCGGGTAGACGGACCGAGTGACAGTATTGGGGCCACGGGTCCGTCCGCGACAGTGTACCGACGACGGGTAGTTCCCCTCCTGTACCAGTCCTCCCGTAGTGGTAGTACAAAGGGGCTTTAGTCTCCTGTGCCTTCTATGAAACCTCGGGGGTCTGAAGACCCGGAGACAAGTAATACTTCGAGGGCCCGAGTGTCACTTTACCCCGGTGTACCGGAGGTGGGGTTTGTTCAGCGTGTCGAGTCCTGATAAATTAAGAGGAGGGTACCCAAAGCCACGAAAAGTACGACACTAAATATCGGGTAAGTTATTTAAAGGGGGTAATAGAAAGTGTACGTCGCACGGCGGAAAGACGGTAAATTCCTACGTAAACCGAGTGGCCCCGGAGAGGGCCCTCTTTAGATTCCGAATCGAGGTACTACGCCCTCACCTGGGTGCTCCGGTGCACCTTAAGAGTCCCGAGAAAAAGTCTGGGTTTGGACCTCGTCCAGACTCGGAGTGTGAGTCCCGATTGACCCGTCCTTGGGTTGAGAAGGGGCGGGGGAGGAAGACCGTCCTTTCGGACCGTCGTTCTTACTTCCGAGTCGACAGACCAACGGGTGACCCCGGGTCACCGGTCAAAACCCTGGTCTGGCGTGTGAGACCACGAAGGGGCTTGGTCGGAGTCACCAAAGGTCTCCGAGGCGTCGGTACTAGAATTAGAGGGAGAGGCTGAGGGGTCCGTTCTGTCCTTGGGTAGTCTGGGCAAAGTGTCTACTTCTTCGCAGAGACTTTATGTCCCTCCAACGGAGGGTCGGAACTAAGGGGGACGACCCACGAACGGTCAGAGGTTGCGTCGGTCGCCTCCAAAGACTCCTGTCGGAGACACGACCGAGGCATGGGTCACGAACCGAACTTGAGAGAGTGGTGTCCTCGTCTGTCACGACGATACGGATAAAATGTCTACCCTCTAGTTCGGAGTCTCTCTTCGTTGAAGGGACCCGAACATTCCCTTCTTTACCCGTCACGGGGCGTCCTTAACGAGGACCCCACTCCCTACTCTTCCCCGACCTCCGGGGTCCCTCGTGTGTCGAGGTCGGCCTCTCTGGGTGGGTTTGGGTGTTTCACCGTCTCGCCGTCACTCGTGAGCTCTGGGATACCAGTCTCCAACACTAGGGTGGGGACCCCAAGGAATCGACACACTGAGCCCGCTTCAAGGAATTGGAGAGACCCGGAGTAGTAGGTACGAGGGGCGGGGGGCGGACAGACTATCCTTATGGTAGGAGGGTCGTGACAGTGCCCTAAACGTACTCCGTTGTGCACCCTTCGACGGAACATTTGACAGGCCAGGACCCGACGCAGGAAGACCGTACAATCCTGCAACCGTGCTCTACAGTACGTTTCTGGACGTCCTTTGGGAACCCGACGAGGACCGGTTCACTCTGGCCGTCGAGACTTGGTACTTCCCTATACCGGTGGTCTGTGCCCGAGGAGGACACCAGTGTTCGACGAATGGAGTGGGGTCTTGGTCCGTGGAGTGTGGGTCCGAACCCTCGCTGACCTGTCGGGAGGACGAGGGACCTGCACGTCCGGGTCACGATGGGCCGACCACCTGCCCCCACCCCTCCACGACCGGTCTCTCCCCGGAAGGTCAGGTCGGCCGGGGTCGGGGGAGGGGACCGGGAGTTCGTGATCCAGACGTAGGGAGACGGGAGGGCGAGGAGTTTCAAAGACGAAGGTGAAATATCAAAGGCATCGTTGGTGGAGAGAAGGAGACTAACAAAGGGAGGGAGTCAGGGAAATGGGAGGAATGTTCGTTCAGAGAGAGAAGAAGTACGATTTCCCTCTTAGTGTCCCCGACCCCCGTCCGTCAGACCGGTCCTCTTTCTCCTGTCTCTCCCTGTCCCGACGACCCCTTCTCCACTAAAGACAGGCCCACGTCAGTCCCCCAACCACGTCGGTGTCAAACGGGGGTTTACTGGGGTCCCGTGTTCTGACGGGTGTCCGAGGAGGTGTCACCCGAAGAACTTTCCACTGAGAGGACGTGTCTCAGGGTCGGACCGGACCGTACCCTACGACTTGGAAACGTTCGACTGGCCCGAAGGCAGACGAACAGAAGTGAACGTTCGTGGGACACAAACCTATCGGGGGTTCGGGTCCGGGGTGTGAGAAACGAAGTCGTATGGGACGGAAAGGATCCCGGACCGAGGTTTCATGGGGTGGTCGTTCCAGGTAGGTCGGGAGGGTGGTCGGTGTGGGGTAGTCTCGGAGAGAGAGGAGGTGACACAGTCGGGGGAGTAGGATTGGGAAGAGACTCCACCGGAAGACAGGGCGTCCGTCCCACAAGACCTGTCGTTTCGTAACGGAGGGAGTCAGGTAGAGACTCCGGCGGATGTCCTTGGGTGTGACTTGGGTGACGGTTTCTCTGACCCCGAGGTCCAGCCCCAGGTGGGGATCGATCGGTGTGTGGCTGGGAAGGGTTCAAACGAGATCTTGAACTACAAGGGACACCAACCCTTGTCCCTGCCTTAAGTGAAGGAGGGTCCGGCGGTCTCCGGTTTTACTCAGACACCCAGACTTTCTCGAACCTTTTGAGACTTCTCAACGCGGCTCAGGTCCTAATAAAAATCTGTGACCTAATCACGGTAGGTCATTTATCGGGTCTCCGGGGGTACTGGGACACCCAGAGTTCCGAGAGAGTAAGAGAGGTGGACGACTGGAGGGCTCCGTCCATGACCGGCACAGACCGGTCGAGGTACGGTTCCAGACTGGAGAGATCCGTCACTAGGTGTGGTATCACTTACCGGTGCTCGAAGGGAGTGTGTATGTGTGTGTGTGTGTGTGTGTGTGTGTGTGTGTGCGTGCGTGTGTGTGTGTGTGTGTGTGTGTGTGTGCGTCGTCATCGTCGTCCGATTGATGAGGTCGGTTCTCCCGACTCCCCGTAAGACTCGGGGTTCAGTCGTCCCTCGTCGGTTCGGGTGCGCGACCCCCGTCTTTCCCGAGGGGTCGGGTAGTCGGACAGGTGACGGAGAGGGGAACTAGGTGGTGGACGAAGGAAAGGTACGAACGGGGTACCCCGACCTGGTGGTTCTGGAAGGGGAAAGGGAGTACCAGTCCCCCCCCGAGATCCTTGTGGAGGGTCTCCACGAGAGGAGTCTTCTTTCCGGAGGAGGGGAAGGGGGCCCGGGACGGGAGGAGGAAAGAGACCACGACTGTCGCTTGAAGTGGGGGTGACGGACGGGTCGGAGTCTGGATGTGCAGTAGGGAACGTTTGCCGAGTGGAGAGGTGGCACGGACGGGTCCGAACACGACCCTACCCCGAGCAAAGGGACGCGTCCCCTGCGGGTCTCGGTGTCGCCGAGGCCCTCCCCGAGGGCCCATGTGGACTCCCGACGGAGTGGACGGAGGTTTCTGGACGTCTCAGTCCCCCGAGTCTCGTCCGAGTCTCCTTTTCCTGGTTTTTTACACTTTACAGTCTTAGTTCCTTCCCCCGCTTCTGTCTCGGTCCCTGAGAGAGGACACGGAGGGGAGAACAGGGACTAGACGAGACCCAAGTTCTGAGGTCCTAAGGGTGTCGGTTGGGACCCTTCCGTCCAGTAAGTCGAGGGTGTGACCCCACGCCAGACCCCCCGTGTGAAGGGTCCTCGACCGTGCGTACGTTCAAGACCGTTCTAGGACCCTCCTCGTGACCCACCCCGGGTCCCCCGAGACTGTGTCAGGGACAGGAGGTCCCCGACCGTCAGACCACCCTGCACACTGGAGGATATCCCTGGGTGACTGTTCCCGGGTTCCGTCTTCTTCAGACTCCTTCCTTCATTGATCAAGACTGACTGTCCCGTCCCTTTTTAGCTCCTTCCGAAGTACCTCCTCCGTCGTAGACTCGGTCCTTAGGAAACTCTTCCTAAGGTTGTCCGTCTACCACAACCCTTTCCCTGTTTGGGTGACTCCAAATCGCCGCCGGACCCTTGGTGTCTCTGAGTTGAACTGAAAGGAAAAGGTTTACGGTGGTACCAATCTGGTACCACTGCTAATCCCGAGTTTCCTACAACCGGGACACATCTTAGTTAACCCGTAGAAGCCGGTCCGTCCACCATTCAGTGGGTTCTACCGTCTTCGCCCACCTCTCCATCTTGGACGGTCCGGAAACACGACACGAGAGAGAAGTCAGTGCAGGAGTCAGGAAGTCAGCGACGTCAGGCTGAGAAACACTGGGGGTGCCTGACATCGGGCGGTCCGAGGAGGCAGGTACCTTAAGAGGTCTGCTCTTTTGACCTCACCCAACGACTCGGGAGGAGGTCAGAATTTTAGGGATTTCTTTTCTCAAGGGACTCGTCGGGTAAGATCCTAAAGTGTGGTGGGGTGACAGTCGGTCCTTCAAGCAGGAGGATAGATTGGATGTAGAGAGAACGACTTTACCTGTGGGTTAAACGAAACCTCTGTGTTCTTATTGTTTCGTGTCTCCGACTTTTCGAAGTGGTCCGTGAGGTAACCGTCGGTTCCACCCTCACCCCCACCCACTCACCCGTGTCTGTGTCGGTCTGTGTTCGGGGTGAGACTGTTCTCTCCTGTCCCGGGACAAACACGCGTATCAATTAAATGTCTGGGCCCCTCCCGGCCCGCTCGCCTTACGGGAGAGAGACCCGGAGCCTCCGAAGGGACTGGGTCAAATCAACGACGTAAATTGACACAACAAGTACAGTTTGGAGGGGCTACTCCAGAGATAAGGGTCGTATGAGTACTTAAAAGATCCCCAAATCCTCACATGTTGGACTCTTGCTAAATAATTCTTCTAATTGTGAGGGGGGGGTGGGGTGGGGGCGGGGCGTTGACACGAAGGCGTACGAGATGTTTTGTGCCACTTAAATAGGAGTCCGCAGTCGCTCGAGGGTGACGGGTCTCACCGCGTTAGTGAGTCCCCCACTTTTGACCTTGGGGGCCTGGGTCCTCCCTCCCTTCAGTGCACCCCACGTCCTCTGGGTCGCTTCCAAACCCCACTCGTACCCTTCGACGCTTATGTTAAGGTTCTGGGACTTCGAGTCAGAGGGGGTTGTGAGTAGAATGGATTCTATAGGGACGAAGGTGCCCAGCCCCCACCACCCCTCTACCTCAGGACCCGAGGGTCGACTTACGACCAGATCTAAGAAGGACGAGACCCCGAACCTTAGTTTCTCCCCGAGGATTACAGTGAGAGACTCGTGGGGAGAACAAGTGGTGTAGAAGGCCGGGGACCCTGGAGGGTCTGTCTTTCTTGAACCAGTCTATGGTTGTCTCCACAGTCTTTATATGTTTTAACCCCGTACTAGGAAGGACCTCCCTGATGTGAACCCCCCGGTCTCGACAGGGAACCGACTCCCTGTCGATCCGTCTCCTCCCCTTCTGTCCTCTTCCCCGTGGAGGGGTCGAGAACCCCCGATGTCCCTTCTACAGTGGACTCGGGTCCGGCCCCGTCACCTGGACCAGAGTCTGTGGCCAAGGGACCGGGTCCGGAGGCACGACTAGACTTTAGAGTCTGCACCGGAGAGAAGAGGGACGCCGGGGATGGTAGGTTGTCCAGGGGTCCTCTTTCTATTGTCTTGAAAAATATCATTCTCGTACAGGTGGCGAAGGAGACACGTGTCGTGACACGACCCGAAATTTGCACAGTAGAGTACAGGATGAGTCCTGTTGGGGTGGTCCACCCGACCTAATAATGGTTTCCAGAGTCTACTCCTTTCCTTAGAATCTCCCACATTAACTACACACACTCTGGTGTGTCGGTTGTTGTCAATCAGTGAGTCAACACAGACTGAGAAACGTTGGGGTACCTGGCATCGGGGTCCGAGAGACAGGTTCCTAAAGAGGTCCGTTCTTATGACCTCACTCATCGGAAGGAAGAAGTCCCCTAGAAAGGTTGGGTCTCTAGTTTAGGACCAGAGATGTAACGTCCGTCTATGAAATGGTAGACTCAGTGGTCCCTTCGAGTCATTGTCTGTCTTGGTCCTAAGTTTACGACTGAAGTCCGAGATTGCGGACTCCAGAGTCCCTGGAAGGTGAGTGGAGTAGGGTGTCGCCCCTGTTGAAGGCGAGACAGGGGTCCTCTGTTCAGTCAAACCCAAGTCAAGTCCAGAAGTGCAGGGGATGGTCCACTGACGGGTCAGAGGAACGACCAGTGGGTCGGGGGTCGGGGTGGTAGGGAGGTGGCCGCGGACCTCTGGCGTGTGGACTGGTGCAGAGAGGTGACTTTCGGAATGACCCCGAGGGACCCGGTTGTCGTACCCGTGTCCCGAGTAACGGAACGTCAGTGGGAGAGAGAAGAGGAAGGTGGTGGAGGGAGGAGGAAGTGGTCGGCAGGTCAGAGGTACGGAATCGAGGACGATCAAGGAGAGGGGTACAGAGAATGAAGTTTTAAGAGTTCCGAGTTCAGGTTATGGTGGAAGAGATGTTTCAGTTTGGTTCTAGTCCAGGAAGGTCATTTTTACTGAAGAGGGAGGAGACTTAGGGTTGTCGCGGTCCAGAGGTCCCGGGGACCATGTCGGTCAAATCCACGTCCAGAACAAGGGGAGGAGGGACAGCTTCCTCGGGTCCTCGAGGACCTCCTGTCCCGGAAGGGAGTGATCACGAGGAAAGACAGGGGTTAGGGCGGGTCCCGGGTCGTGTACCGACCCATGTGACCGTCCGACCAAATCACGTCTGGTCAGGGGGACCGTTGTCCTGTGGAACTGGTCACCAGTCCTCCCCCGTTCTCACCGGACCCACGGGCCGGACCCTCACGGAGTAGAGTAGAAAAAACCACGACACCTGAGAATGTCGGAGATCATTTCGGATTCCGGGGGAAGATTCTTTTTACAAAAATTTATGTGTGTTATTTTGTGACTTCTTATGTTTCCTTTGACTACTGTAACTTTATACTAATTCTCGAAGGGACCATCGAGTCGACCATTTCTGAGGTGCACGCTGCGTCCTCTGGGACCAAGCTAAGGACCCAACCCTTTTAGGGAACCTCTTCCCTATCCGATGGGCGAGGTCATAAGAACCCGAAGGGACCACTGAGTCATTTCTTAGGTGGACTTTATGTCCTGTGGACTCAAGCTACTGACCCAACCCTTCTAGGGGACCTCCTCCCGTACCGTTGGGTGAGGTTATAAGAACGGACCTCTTGGGGGTACCTGTCTCCTCTAACCGTCCGATGTCAGGTACCCAGTGTTTCTCAGCCTGTACTGACTGGTTGATTGTGAGTGTGTGTCCTCCTAGTTTCCTGTTCGTGAAGGGTCTACCACGATCACCATTTCTTGGGTGGCCGGCTGTGTCCTCTGTATTCTCTACACCCAAACTAAGGACCCAGTCCTTCCAGGGGACCTCCTCCTTTACCATTGGATAAGGCCAAAAGAACGGACCTCTTAGGGTACCCGTCTCCTCGGATCGTCCAATGCTAGATATCCCAACGTTTCTCAACCTGTGTTGACTTCACTGAATTACGTGTGTGCACCGCTAATTTTATAATAATTTTTAATGTCGTTATACACGCGACGAAATAATTAGGGAATTTATTGTTCTAGGTCAAGGTTCTTGATGATATTAAAACTCCATCCTTTTTTTTTTCGTAATTAAGTACTATGGGTGTTTTGATATAATACTGTACTATCGAAGACACTAAAGACACTGAAGATCTTGTCAATTATGGTGACGTCCACACCAAATAGTGGATGTAGACATTTGATTTCTTAATGTTAAACCTTAACATTAGGCTCCAATCACTCTTACTTCCACCCTAAAAAAAAGAGGGTAGGTTCAAGTACCTGTGAGGTCTAAGGTAGATCTCTGAGGACCCCATCGACCAATTCTTGGGTACCGAATTCTCCGTCCCCGAATTCCCTTTTCTCGTTCGAAACAGGGCCTCAGGTCTACGATTGAGACGCGACAGGACTCACAGGGACTGGAAGAGTTTCGAGAAAGAGGTGGATGGACACGCCAGTCTAGTGTCTCCTTGGTTCGGGGTACGGGAGTTTAGACGATCAAAGCCGAATAGGACTTCGGGGAGTCACACCATCCGAACCGTCACCGGGGACTTCTTATTGAGGAACCTCTACGACACGGGAGTCTGTCGTGTCGGTCTCGGAGCCCCGGGGACCGGCGGAGGGTCCCTTGAACAAAATACAGGGGTTTCTCGTCCCGACTGTCCGCTATTTAGCGGTTTCCGCCGACCTCACCCGAATCTGACAGACGGGCCGCGGGCGGGGCGGTGGGACGACATGGGTGGTGACGGGAGAACCACTCCTACTTTCGTGGTAATTAATGGGCCCTTCTTTCCCGCGGCACTGCTGCGCGGGTTTCCGACGAGTCTCTAGTAGAGACCGGCACAAACGACTCACGTCGCAGTTCGGACCCCCGGCGACAGTCGGAAGTGAAGGGAGGCAGTTGGAGGGGAGAAGGACCCTAAGGGGTCCCAGTGGAAAATCGGACCCAGGACGGGCGTTTCTGAGTACTCACCCAAAAAGAAGCGTCTGTCCCGGGGGTTTGTCACAAGGGCTCACCCCTCTCTGGGCTCTTCCTTTCCTCCAGTTGAGACAGTGAGACACGGTCGTGCTCAGGTAGTGGTTCAGGATACCCGAGGCGAGCCCTTCAGAGACCGAAGTGGGTCTGGGGTGACGGTTGAGACCAATAGTGGGGCATGGGTCCTCTACCTGAGTGAACGCACTCTGAGATGTGGTCAATGGAACACACCCAGAGACGGTTCGTGACGGGTCCGTTCTCGAGTCTGTTGTGATTTCGGTCGGACACTTACTCCGTGATAATAGGGTAAAGTGTCTGTTCCATAGATGTCGAGACTCTCCAATTCACTGACGTGTCCGCCCTTTACTGTCTCGGTCTCAAACTCGAGATCGGACAGATGGAGGTTTAGGGGGAAATAGTCGAGAGGTCGGAGACTCTCCAGGGGAGTAGGAGAGATTTCTTACAGAGATTTCCTCCAAACAGTCCGGGGAGGTGTACGGGGAGGGACGGGAAGGACAGGACGGGTCCCCGAGGGAGTCTCTGGTCTCTAAGTAGAGGTTCAGAATGACCGGGGGTTTGGTGGAGGAGGTCCTTCGGAAGGGACTACGGTGACTCGGGAATCGTCTTTGACGGCCCCTACCGCTGATCGTGTCGGGTATCCATCCCCGACTCGTTCAGAAAAGGGAGTAGTGGAGGCGGTAGTTCGGGAGTCGGTCTGGGTCTGTGTGGTGTCCCGAGAAGGGTCTCCTTTCTACTCCTTTCAGTATGACCGTCTATTTATTCACTCGAGGACCGAGTCAGGAGGGGGGTTAGAGGGTAGTCTCCTCCCAGACAAATGGGTGTCCGTCCCCCACCGGCGGGGTTCTAGTGGTCTTACCCATTACCTGGTCAGTTGGTCCGACCGATTCCCTCTATCCTTAACCGTAACGTCGTTGAGGGACTCGTCTCCCCTCGGGACATGGCTTCCTTGATTCAGTTGTCTACGGGACCTGAGTGCGTAACGAGCTCATCTTGTCTCTTCCCGGTCTAAGTTCAAGTTCCGGTTCCGCCTTGGTTCTGAAAGCGAGACTCGAGTGTCACCCCTTTTTGTCAACACGGCAAGGGTCGTTGTTGGTAAAAGAGATCTTTCTCCCTTACGACCGTGGACCCGGACAACTCCAGGTGTTTCCTACGAGGGACGTTGTGGGGTCCCCCGGAGTCTGTGGACTCCTCCCCCGGATTTAGTTGGTAGAGTGGGACTTGACGTCTTACAAGATACATCGTGTATCTCACTCCATCTCAGACAAGTACAGGATTGATCCTTTTGGAAAGGTTTTGTAGAATCATTTTTTTTTTTTTTTTGGTCGTTAAACGTCTTACTATCTACTAAAAAAATTTTGACAACTTGTCTTAGTATCTAAAAGGTACCTATGTATACATATTTACTCTGGAGGTTTGTCGTGACTCTTTTTGTGTGAGGTTTCTGGTGGACTCCCAAGGGGGGTGGGGTGAAGACCGACCCAGGACAGAGAATTTCGGGTAGGTCTGAAATGGGGTCGAGGTGAGGACTGTGTCTTCGAGTACTGGTGTAGTAGAGAGTGGACAATATTCGTCCTCACATTTACTAGGGTTAGACACACCTCCCGTGGAACCGTTTCACATAGTTTTGGATTTTAGGTATTTTACAGGTGAAATTTAAGTACATTAGAGAAAGAGGTAGGGTAGGGAGTCTATTTGAGAGTGTTCGCACGTTCTCGTCTACTTGTTCCTACAAAGACATGGGAACAAACGTCGTCTTTTTTTTTTTTTTTTGTTGGGACTTTTGGTGTAGATACAGGTAGTGACCCCCTGACCGACTTATTTACTACCAGGGGAGACTTCTACCTTCGGAGAACGTCGTCCTCGATGTCTACGTTCACGACTGTCCTCCCTGACGCCCCACTCCACGTCCTATGCACCCTACTGGGGGACCTACCTATCCAGGTACCTTCGTACCTTTGACTAAAGACGTGTAAGAAGGTTTTTATTTGTCACCAATGAAACCACTCACACACACACACACAAACTCAGACCCCGTTCGTTCCCCTCTCCAAATCAAAAGTGAAATACGGGAAGACCTTACTAAAGTAAAATTTAGTACCTTATTCGACAAGAACATATAACCCTTTTTTTTTTTTTTTTTGTCTAGGACCACGTGCTACAACTAGCACCTCCTCGGACACGTACACCCCTCGTCTCTTGTGTCTTGAGAGACATGAAGGGCGAGTTAAAACGACACTTGAATTCTGACGAGATTTTTTATGTCAGTGAAAGTTTTTCCCTTAAGCTCTAATTTTCGGAAGTCTGTAAACTTTTGTGTGTCTTGATACAGGAGGGTTCAGTCATGACGAGGACCAACTTAGACGGACGCGGAAGTAGTAAGAACCCGTTCAGGATTCGAGGTCGGACCGAGGGTACTCCCCTCCCCGACCTTCCCCCTGGACCTGTTAATTTCGAGTCTGACGCCTCGGGACAACTCCAGGGTCGAGACTTGAGACTAAGTGCGATCAAAGAGACGGATCTTCCGGCGACGTGAAAGTAAAACAGTCAAGTTTGTGGTACGAGACACTTTCGAGTAAGATCCGTGGAAGTACGGGACTCTGCGTCTGAGAGGGTCTTGTCAGACACAGGGGTCGTAGAGCAACGTCGGAGGTCGCAACCGGTCTCGGACCGTGTCTCAAGTAATTCGTGTACGGGGAGACCTGTGTAAAGATTTTCGGGGCTCGTGACAGACCTGTAAAGAGGTCCCGGTGAGTAAAACGGAACTTAATACTGAGATGGAAGGGACTCGTCGTCCCTCGAGAGACCTCCCGAGGCTCCGGGTATAAGGGCCACGGACGAGTCGGGAGATCGAGTGGGTCGAGTCCTTAGAGCTCCCGATTGCGCTCACCCTCTGTCCCTTCCTCCTCTTACTCCGTCCGTCCGACCGGGCTCCGTAAGCACGGGGTCGGGTGTCGTCCTGACAGCCTTTCGTCCGTATGTTGCCGGTCTTCTCGAGCAGCTCTTGTCGATGGTCTAAAATCACATTTTTGGATTTGTGTATTCGTTGATTGAGTATAAAATTTTGTTAGTGGTATGTCCAGTGTAGTTTATCCCGACGTCTGGTTTGAGTCGGGTCAGGCGGACGGAACTCGCCGGAGTCCCTCGTCGTCGAGTCTTAAGCCTTGTAAGTGTTAATCTTTTCTTCTTTTTTCCTTTGTTTTGTGTTGTTTTGTCGGGAGGATCTAGGACGGTAGGGTCGTCGGGTTTGTCGGGGTCTCGGGTATGGGTTTGGAGTGGTGGTTCACCTGAGTTTCTGGTTGGTAAGACTTCCGACGGGTCAACCGAGACATCGGTGGTCGACACACTGGACCTCGTTTACTGAAATGGAGAGACTCGAAGACGAAAGAGGAGACGTTTTATTATTTTCATGGACGGAGGGTCCCGTAACACACCTACGACCCGACACTATTCCCTCTCTAGACCCCTGGATTTTTTCCAGGGTATCGGACATTCCCGAGTAAGACTAACACTGGTAGTCACTGTCACTTCGGATCTCCTCCACTCCCTGTGTCTGGGTAGTGTCTCCCCTACACACCGTTTCAACCCTTGGGGGTTGGAGAAGGGGGTCGGGGTTTGGTACGGGAACTACCTCGTCCTTTACTATCGACATCTCGACGGGTCCTTCCGGACAATGTCTCCGCATGAAAAGTGGGTTGGCGACGACGACGACGACGATTCAGTGAAATCGGCACAGGTTGAGACACACTGGGGTCTCTGCCGTCGGGTAGTCCGAGGGGGCATGGACCCTAAGAGGTCCGTTCTTGTGACCTCACCCAACGGTAAAGGAAGAGGTTACGTACTTTCACTTTTCACTTTCACTTCAGCGAGTCAGCACAGGTTGGGAGTCGCTGGGGTACCTGACGTCGGGTGGTCCGAGGAGGCAGGCGATCCAGGGGTGTATTGTCTTTAATTGTACGTGTCTCGTGAATCCTGTACTGACCGTGGTGTAGCCAAGTCAAATCAACGAGTCAGTATAGGCTGGGACGTTGGGGTACCCGGCGTCGTGCGGTCCGGAGGGACAGGTAGTAGTTGAGGGTCTCAGATGGGTTTGAGTAGAGGTAACTCAGTCACTACGGCAGGTTGGTAGAGTAAGAGACAGTAGGGGAAGAGGAGGGTGGAAGTTAGAAAGGGTCGTAGTCCCAGAAAAGGTTACTCAGTCGAGAATCGTAGTCCACCGGTTTCATAACCTCAAAGTCGGAGTTGCAGTCGGGAAGGTTGCTTGTGGGTCCTGACTAGAGGAAATCCTGCCTGACCAACCTAGAGAAACGTCAGGTTCCCTGAGAGTTCTCAGAAGAGGTTGTGGTGTCAAGTTTTCGTAGTTAAGAAGTCACGAGTCGAAAAAAAATATCAGGTTGAGAATGTAGGTATACTTTGGGAAGTTTACACAAGGACAGTGAAGCGAAAGAGTTGACATAATGGAGAGGTAAAATGTCTACTCATTTGGTCCCGAGTCTCTTCACGGGACTGAACAGGTTCCAGTGGATCTTACACCATATCGAAACCGACATCTGTCAGATAAGGTCGTGGGAGCCGTCGGTGTGATCGGGTGAGGAGTGCGTGGAAGGAAGGCGCAGAGGAGTTCGGGACCCTAAGGATGTCACACAGTCTAACACCGGTTCAGGACCCCGGCGGTCCCCGTTCTGAGAAAGAGCCCTGTCCGATCGACCCCGACCCCGTGTCACCGTCCCTCGGGTGGATCGGATCTTCTCGACGAGGTTCCTCCTCCTCTGCGACTCCACTCGTCCTCCGACCGCCATGGTCTTCCCTGGACGGGGGTTCGAAACTCTGGTCCTAGACCCTGACGTCAGACCTCTTTTTGGTTGGACGAAACCGAGGTTCGTCCACTTTCTTGGCACCACCAAAGAGAGAACTCTCTTATACGTTTGTACCTTCTTTACCTTTCTTCGACACGTCTCCACTCCGTTTCCGTCTTAAAAGTTTGCCTTTTGGGTGGGAACCCGAGGAGGTCGGGGGTCTTCTCCTTCCGAGAACAGATCCCACTTCGAGGAGGTCGGACTGTGGTGGCGGGAGCTCCAGCATAAACCCTCCCCAGTGAGTCCGACTCCCACCAGATTACCCGATTACACACAAGGGAATTTTAAGTGTACACTTCAGGGTTGGGGATCATAGAGTCTTACATTGACATAAACCTTTACTCCTAAAAAAAGTTTCCACTGATCCAACTTTACTCCGGTAGATCCACCCCGGATCAGGTCAGACTGACCACAGGAAGATTCTCCTTTGCCCTTTGGTCCTCGGGTTCACGTCTCTCTTGTTCGTTCACTTCTCTGTCGTTCTCCCCCGTCGGTGGACGTTCGGATCCTCTCTCCGGAGTCCTCTTGTTTCGGACGGGTGTGGAACTAGTACCTGACGATCGAAGGTCTTGATACTCTTTTGTTTAAAGATAGCAAATTCGGTGCGACAAGCACCATAAAAAAGACCGTCGGGATCGTTTGATTATGTACACCCTAGGTCGGGACGACAATCTCTCCCGGGGACCGGACCGGTGGACGTCGACTGGAACCCGTACAGTTCAGTTGGAGTAGACGGTTCTACCCCACTCTCCTCGACCGGTGTTCGATTTGTCCTTGCCGTACTCCGAGTCCACTCCGGGCATCGTCGGTCCGCCCCTCACCGTCGGGTGGACGGGTCGTGGGGGACACGTGTGGGGGTCCGAAGGTGCATGGTAGGAAACCTTACGTAGACGGGACCAGAGGAAGATTTCTGTTACTTATAATTTTTTGTACATCTGGAGCTTTTAGTGTCAGGAGGTCCCTACCCGTGAACCCGTCCCGGTCCCACAGTCGAGTAGAGTCAAAGGGACGTTGACAGAACCAAAATTTTGACTTTTAGGGTTCGGGGTCCTTGGGAAAGGGACGGTAAGGACCTGTTTAGTTCTGCTGACCAGTGGGAACCGTTGTCGGACGGAGAGAACTCCAGAGATGAATGGGTAGTACGTAAGTAGACTGTTTATAAATGACTCCTGGATGATACATGGCCACCGAAGGGACCACCGAGTCTACCATTTCTTAGACGTACCTTACGTCCTCTGGACCCAAGTCAGGGGTCCAACCCTTCTAGGGGACCTCTTCCCTTACCGATGGGTGACGTCATAAGGACGGACCTCTTAGGGTACCTGACATGTCAGGTACCCCAGTGTTTCTCAGTCTATACTGACTCGCTGAAAATGAATGATATATGGTCTTGGACGGTCTCTCGGACAGGAGAACCCGAAAGACAGGACCCTTTGTGTGTTTTTATTCGTAAGTCAAGTCAAGTCAGCGAGTCAGCACAGGCTGAGAAACGCTGGGGTACTTAACGTCGTGCGGTCCGGAGGGACAGGTAGTGGTTGAGGGCCTCAAGTGAGTCTGAGTGCAGGTAGCTTAGTCACTACGGTAGGTCGGTAGAGTAGGAGACAGTAGGAGGACGGGGGTTAGGCAGGGTCGTAGTCTCAGAAAAGGTTACTCAGTTGAGAAGCGTACTCCACCGGTTTCATGACCCCAAAGTCGAAATCGTAGTAAGGAAGGTTTCTTTAGGGTCCTGACTAGAGGAAGTCTTACCTGACTAACCTAGAGGAACGTCAGGTTCCCTGAGAGTTCTCAGAAGAGGTTGTGGTGTCAAGTTTTCGTAGTTAAGAAGTCGTGGGTCGGAAGAAGTGTCAGGTTGAGAGTATAGGTATGTACTGGTGTCCTTTTTGGTATCGGAACTGATCTGCCTGGAATCAGCCGTTTCATTACAGAGACGAAAACTTATACGATAGATCCAACCAGTATTGAAAAGAAGGTTCCTCATTCGTGATTCTTTGATATTTATATGTGTGCGCCCGTACCCATATGTATGTACAGTCAATTCTGTCACTACAGACATTCTCTCCTTTATCGTCCATAACTCTCTCTCTGATTACCCCACTCCCTCCCCAGTGGGAGCTACTCTGTGTGCCAAGGTCTCTTCCCAGTAAAGGCCACTCGTGACTTCACCGTGGAAAGTTCCTCCTCTCCCCTGGTCTCCACCTGTTTTAGCTTCCCTTCCGGTCACCCCGACTTCTCGTCACTCCTTCTACCCCTTCCCCTCCAGTCGGCCCTGTCCAGTCGTTCTGGACCCTCGGTTCCTGTCCAATGGGCACCGAGACTCTCGTCACCCTCGACTTTCGTTGAACTTGGTCAGATGGAATTTAGTCTTTTCACGTGTGTGTGACCAATCACTCACTTCTACTCTGACGTTCCTCCCGTTTGTCTCCTCAGGTCACTCTTCGCAGTCGGTCCTCTCTCTTGCCGTCGGACCCAGACCCAGTTTGGCCCCTCGGCGCTGAGACCTGTCTAAGAGGCAAGAGGGGTTAATGGAGAGACTAGAAAGAGAAAAAAGGGGAAACCGTGTGAAAGCGTACGTCCTAGAATCAAGGGATTGGTCCCTACTTCGACGTGAGGGGCTTCACCTTCACGCGCCAGGAGTAGTGACCTGGTGGTCAGGGAGTCAAGTCAAGTCAGCGAGTCAGTACAGACTGAGAAACGTTGGGGTACCTGACGTCGTGCGGTCCGAAGGGACAGGTAGTGGTTGAGGGTCCCGAACGAGTTTGAGTACAGGGAGCTCAGTCACTACGGTAGGTTGGTAGAGTAGGAGACAGCAGGGGAAGAGGACTAGAAGGAGAAATTAAGTCGTCGGTGAGAGAAGTAGGGTTCTTTTCGGGACCCTTCGTGTCATTCAGTTTCGGGTCCCCGGAACCGTTACCGTGAATGGGGCGGGGAGGAAAGGGGGTGTGTGGGGTGTCATGGACAGTGCAAGAGACGGTTTGGACAGGGTTCGACCGACCCTTAGTTAGTGAGGGTTCCCCGGTTCGCTGTCCCACGAAAAGGAGGGAGCGGTCTCCTCCCCCCACGCCGCGACCACCATAAAAATTCGTTAAGTGTTAACTGTAGACAATTAATAATCAAACAGGTGGAGACAAAACGAAAGTTGAGTGTGGTAACGAGTTAGGAGGTCGTCAGGACCGGGACTCTTCACCTTTATAGTGGAGGTTCGTCTCTCTACCCTTCGTCTCCGGGGACCGTGTCTCCCTCACTGAGGTAGTCTAGCTCCAAATCTTTCCAGGGGACCTCCGTCCTACGTCCCCTCCGACCCGTAGCCCTCCGATACCGGCCGTACAGGGGATCACCTGTCATGCCCGCCCCTACCTCCATTCTTGGACCTCGGTTCCCTCGAGGACCAGAAACTGCTTTCTCCTTCCTCCCTTCCCTCCATTTCGTGGTCCGTTCCGAAGAGACCGAGGTCCCGACGACCAGTCGTGTCGGAAGTGGACGTTCCCCCTCCAGCCCCACCCGCTGCCCACTACTCTCACCCTCCTTCACCAAAATCACCTTCCCTTTCCTGAAGGAGTGACCTGATTGACTACGTGGAGATCTCGTAGACCATTTTAGTGAAGAGGTAGACCTTGAACCCCCTCCTCGAGGGCTCATTCTCTGAGTGGTGGTCCCTACCTGTATCAGGTCCGAGTCCCCATCACCTGTGGTACCCGTGCTTGCCCCGAGGGACCACCCTCGACCTCCACACACAGACCCTACCACCGACCTCCGACCACGGGTGGGGGCCTTCCGACCGACTCCGGGGTTCGTGATTATTATAATACTAGTAGTTTCTGGGGTGTATAACCCAAAGAAAATGTACATACGGTCCGGAACTTGATCCCTACGCTAGTAGATAGAGTCACTGTGAAGGTATTTAGGAAACCCCAATCATGACAATAGGGACAATAGGGTAAGATGGCGTTTGAGACATGTCAGTAGGACGACCAGTATTTGGGTCGGTCTGAGATCTCGGGTGTCTATAAATTTCGTGACATACCCCAACCCCAGCCCCCACCTCCCACAAGGGTCCGCTGAGTCATCATTCCTTAGACGGACGGTCACGTCCTCTACCTCCTCTGAACCCAAGATAGGAACCCATCCCTTCTAGGGAACCTCTTTCTTTATCGTTGGGTGAGGTTATAAGAACGGACCAATTAAGGTACTTGTCTCCTTGAACCGCCCGATGTCAGGTGTTCCAGTGTTTCTCGACCTGTGTTGAATCGTTGATCTTGTTGTTGTCACCCCAGCCTCCTCCCAGTTGCAAACGACTGACGAGTCACCACCTATAAACAGTAACCCCTTCCCCAGGGATCCCCGGTCTTCCACTGGTCCATCCCCGCCTGTTGACAAGAAGGTCGACCCTTCTCACCCTCCCGCCAAGGTCGTTGAAGGAGATCGTCGACCGGCCCCGTCGGTGTCATCCTCGGCGGGTAGACTCGCCTTTCTAGACCTTCTCGTCTTCCCTGGTCTCCGCCCTTCCTGGAAGTCAAGAGTAAGACGGGAATCCTAGGTTTGAACCTTTTGTTACCGGTGATTTTTGTTAAACTACTGAATTTTAAAACTGACAACGATTCAAATCGTGAGTCCCACCCCATCCGTATCACTGTTTACTGCACGTTTAGAACTGAAGGTGGTGGTCGGACTACAGCACAGGACCGGGGGACAAATGGAAGAGATCGAGGTGTAAAGGTTTATTATTGAAGGTCGAGTCTCTCCCGAATCTCTTTTACTCTAGGAGTGAGTCGTAGGGGAATCATCGATTGTGGATTCGATCTTTCCCGTTGCAAATTGGGTTTCTTTAGTTAGAGATTACCACCTTAAAGTCCGTGTTCTCGACCAAATCTTTTCGAGGACTTTAGTGTGGTCAAGAGTTCGACCATTTGTCATCCGTGAGTTTGATTTAGTCACCGACCGTCAGTTATTTATACACAGGGAGATCCGTCTCCGAACGTCGAGTGATGACACTACCAGTTTCTTGTTCTTCCCGGGGGACCTCGGTGCCTCACAGCCCTCGGTGTGGAGGGTGTTAGTGGGAAGTAGAGGAGGGTAGTGTACCATTAAATAGACAACCGAGACATTCTATCGTAATATAGACCGGTCTTTCCCGAGGTTCCTGAACATTAACCTGGAAATTTCAAACGTCCTCAGAAAGTTGTACTATATCAAAGTCGGATCAACAAGAGTTCGGTATTTTTGTAGACATTGTGGCTTCGAGTCTGGGCTATCCCTACCGTGTGTCCGACAGTCCCATGTGTGTCGGGACGGAGGAGGTCGTTCCGTGTCCGTAGGGAGTGATTGGCTAGTACGGCGAGAAAAGCCGACTCGGTTCGACACCGAAGTCTGGGGACCGTTACGGGTCTCAGACGAACCAAAACAATATCCTCTACTACCCGGAGCTACATTTAAGGGAGAGACCTCCCTTTCACAGATGTTTTGAGGTGACTTGAATGATTGGTAAGTACTGTACCCGTAGCACAAAGACCCGAACAACAACAAAAGCGGACACGAAGAAGGGAGAAGAAAATCCCGGTCACGGGGTTAAAAAGGATCTCTGGGAGAAGGGGTTGAGGGTAACGTCGTCTCTTCGTCTCGTGGCGGGGGAGTAGTTTCGGGGACCCACTCTTTTTAGACTCATTGGAAGATCGGGTCCGATCTTAAAGTTTAAAGTTGAGTAAACTTTAACCCGGAAAAGACCCGTAAACGACCCCGGTAAAGGCCCTCCTTCAGGGGTGTGAACGGAAAAAGTAGGTGACTCGTCTATTGTGACTCCAGGAGGGAAGTACGGGAAGAGTCGTAGGGGTCTTTCGTGCGCGGGACTGGACGGGAGGGACGGGTCCCCTGTCGCCACGGGATCCGTGGTCCCAGGTCTCAGTCGTGGAGCCCGGCGGGTCTCCTTTCAAGTCCGGTTAAGTGTCGTCGACGAGAGGAAGTTCAAAGAGGATCCTCAGCGGCGATGGAGGGACCGGGAGACCCTGTGGTCTCCTACTGTCGGTCGCAGTCCCAGTCCGACCCCGGTTACGGGTCCTGATTTGGGGACGCCACTCCCCACTGGTTTGGACTGTACACGGAGAGTCGAGTAAAGGACGTCATTTGGACGGGGTCAAAGGTATCAGTTCGCTGAAGGGCAGGTTGGGTGTGTGGAAGTTGCGTTCTGTCCTGTTTAAGTTTCCGTTCTTGACGTAGTGGACGGCAGAGACGGGGTGGGGGTAGTATCGGTAGAGGTCGCCGAGAGGCGACCGGCGGGTGCGGAAGGACCCGTAGGGGGACGGAGACGCGTCCGTGGGAGAGGATTTTGTTATAAGTCGTGGAGACTTAATGGTTTTAGTTAACGAGGTTCTTCCTTAAAGTCGTCTGTCCGTGAGCTTATTTCTGTCGTCTATTAAGGGTGACAGTCCATTAACGAGGGGACTCTTACAGACTAGTATTTTCTCCTGATCTTTTCTTTCATAAAAAAGGGGGTCTTTCCTTCCCCCGTCACACGTAACCATTTGTCTTCCGAGAAGAGAAGGAACGACCGAGGAGAGGGGAAGGAACTGACACGGGGCAGCCCCGATCTCGCGTTACCTCAGGGTCCTTAAGGGCCACCAACTCCACCCTCTGTCACACCGACTCAGGGCCCCGGGGTCGTGACCCCTGAGACGATCCAAGAGTCTCCTGTAAACTGAGAGTGCCGGAAGGAATCGGTTCTAGGTCCGTCCGGTCGTGGTCCCGAGGCCAATGTGTCGTCGAGTCCCTACGTACCAAACCGTCAATTGGAGAGATCAAGCGCACAGGTAGTGTGGGAAAGTTGTTCCGATTTTCCGGGAACTCTCGTCCAGTGTCAGTCGGGAGGGAACGGTGGACCGGGACTTGTGGGTGTATTTCTTGGAGTGGTGAATTAGGTCCCGCACTCCCTCCCCGTGTGTCCAAATCGACCCTGGTCAATGAACCAAAGGAACTGACATTTTACCTCTCTATCGTAGTTTGACCTGAAGGGACCACCGAGTCTGCCATTTCGCAGACAGATGTTACGTCCTGTGGACCCAAGTTGGGGACCCAACCCTTCTAGGGGACCTCTTCCTTTACCGTTAGGTGAGGTCGTGATAACGGACCTTTTGGGGTACCTGTCTCCTCGGACCATCCGGTGTCAGACACCTCAGCGTTTCTCAGTCTGTGCTGATTCATTGAAAATTTACAGATGTTGTCCGGTGTAGGGGGTTCCTCCAGTGCTTCGAACCAGTTGTCCATAAGGCTCTTCTTTCATAGGATCCCAAAGGGACCACCGAGTCACCACTCCGTAAGCGGACGGTTGCGCCTTCTGTGTCCAAGCTAGGGACTGGGTCCTTCCAGGGTGTACGGCGCCTTGTTGAGTAGGTCACGTGGTGTTGATGATTCGGACACGAGATCTCAGACCCCCGGTGTCGATAACCTCGGGCACGTGGGATCTCGGACACGAGTTGTCGTTCTTTTCGGTAGCGTTGCCCTTCGGGCACGTGGTGCTGATCTCTCCCCGGGGAAGAGAGACGTTGGCCTCTTTTCAGGTAGGTCGTACTCCTGGGTCGTGTCCGCTTTTATTTATTTATTTATTTATAATTTTTTTTTTTTTTTCTTTTTCTTCTTCTTCTTTCACAGGATTCCAGTCTCCAAACCTCTTAAGACCCCGTTCGTTTCAAGTCGTCCAAAGACGTAACGTCTTGAAGAGTCTCGGAAATTTTAACGTTCACACCTAACCGTGACATGCTTACCCGTAGTTCATACGTCGGAAAAGGTTTTGAGGAAAAGATGTTTCATAGAAGGTCTGACGGAAAGGTACTTTGTATGGACCCAGTTACTGTCGACGTCTATTTTCCATATTGTTCCTATATCGTCCCGTAAATTCCCCCTGACCAACCCCTTGAGATCCTTTTACGGTACATCCGTGTCATGGACTCTATTCAGAACTTCCTTGTTCCTTCCCGTTCCTGTTCCTGTAAGATTTATCTCCCCTGGCGGACCGTCCTCGGATCTCCATCCCTCTGATCTCCATCCCTCTCCGGGTCCGGACGGCCAATACCAATAATGGACCTCTTCTTGTTCCATTCTGTTTATCCCTCCCAGAACCCCATTTCTTGTACCATACCAAAAAAATTCTAGGAACTTATATGGTCGAATGAGTATACTTATGAATGTACACGGTCGTGACACCCATCTTACTAACAATGTTGAGGACACTTTACCCTAAATACCATGGGAGTGGAATCCCGGTTCCTGTTCAATTCGTCGACACGGTAAAGTGCGTCGATGGTGCACCGTCCCGTCCCTGACCTTCGGGGGTCGTGTAGTTCAAGTCTAAGGTACGGGAACCTTTAGGGGACCACCAGGTCACCAATCCTGAGCCGCGCAAAGGACGACCCCTGGTCCAAGTTTGAGATTAGCCCCTCGATTCTAGGACGTTCGACGTACCGTGTCGGTTTTGTTTGTTTGTCTTTTACTGGAATTAGTGACATGAAGGGGTGGGGTCTCGGTGATCCCCGTCTTAGGTTGCGGTGGTTGTAGTCATCCTCACTTCTCAGTCGCTAAGGAACGGTACCCTGTGGAAGAGGAACCGGAACCAAAACTACGTATGAGGGAGTCGGTCAGGAGGGGTTTATACATGTATCCAGTAATCAAGACTTATAAAAATTTTTCGACAGAATAGTTGATAGGGAGAACCTTACCCGTTCTTCCACGGTTTTGTCGTACGACCGTGGGTTTCTTTGTCGCCGGTTTGGGTAGTTGTAGGAGTTGTTCTACATACGGAGGGTTCGTGCACCGATGTCGAACTAAATGTCCCAGTTCTTCGATAAGATTCTCCCTCTCCTGGAGAGTTCCGCCCTTTCCGCAGTGGTAGTAGTAGTTTATGAAGTTATTAGCAGAGTTAGTGTCTTTTCTTCCGTGGCCGGCGAAGGACGTGAAGGTGTCCTTTCCTTCGCTTCGCTTTAACAAACGGAAGTAAGTTAATCCATTAATTGATCTGTTACGTTTCTCTTTAAGGTCGTTCCTATATTTATGAATTTTAGGGACTCGATCTACCACTCCTCCTACAGTTGTTGTCCTTGAGTCACCTCCCCTCTCCGCTCCCACCTCTCCACACAGGACACGATTTTTGTTGTCGTCCGTCTGTCGTCGAAAATTACTGTCCGTGAATGGGACATGGTCGAGGTACTATTCGTGAAATGGACGTACTGGAGTGGCTAGGAGTTTTGTTGAACCAATGGACTCCCAGTGATAATAGGAGCATTCTGTCTACCCCTTTGACTCCGTGTCCGTCGCTTTACTGAACGGACTCCCGTGTGTTACCTTCACTGTTTATGTCGAGACTAAAGTCTGGTCTTAGAAGTACGTATTCGGAGGTGAGGGAGAGATGTCCGTACGGGTTCTGTTTCCCCGAGATCCCCACCTATCCCGATTTGTCCCTTTGTCTTCCCTAACCTGTAGAGCGAGGGGTTGACAGGACTGACGGTCCGGACCCTGGAGGGTCGACTGGACCGACGTCCCAACAGAGTCTCTTGGTCCGTTCGGACCCTCTTCACTAAAACGTTAAGACAAATGTCTTTGGTCACGTCGACGGAGGTCGTGGTAAAGGAGGTCTTTCGGGAGGACTATAGAGTGGGAGGGGTGTGGTTGGACACCGGAGAGGTTTCTGATCCGTACGAAAGAGGGATCCTTGTCTGCTTCTCCGAGAGTCTTCCCTCCCTCCTCGACCTGGAGTGTGACTAAACTTAGAGGGGTGGGTGGGGACCCAAAGGATCTACCGCGATCACCTTTTCTTAGGTGAACGTTTACGTCCTCTGTGTTCTCCATGCTGTCTGTGTCCAAACTAGGGACCCAGCCCTTCTAGGGGACCTCTTCCTTTGCCGTTGGGTGAGGTCAGAAGAACAGACCCTTTAGGGTACCTGTCTCCTCGGACAGTCCGATGTCAGGTACCTGAGTGTTTCTCGGTCTGTACTGGCTCGTACGTGTGTGTGTGAGTGTGAGTGTGAGTGTGTGTGTGTGTGTGTGTGAGTGTGTGTGTGTGTGAGTGTGTGTGTGTGTGTGAGTGTGTATGTGTGTGTGTGGGAGGAGTGGGTCGTCTCGAGGAAGCTGTTTGTGAGTGGAGTCACTGAATTGGTCGTTTTTGTTCGAGCTCACATTACACTTGCGGCACGTTCTGTCTGAAAGTCGTGAAATTTCTCGATAAAAGGGGTAGTAGGGGAAAGAGATTAGTAGGGACATAGCGTGAATTTTTGTGTGTAAGTTTTTGGAATAACAAACCGGTTAAACAGTGAGACATGGAAATTTTCTTTTTTGTTTATTCATTAAGTATGTCAGTAAAATTTAGTCTGAAAAGGTATGAGTCTCAACGGAACTGGTCTCAGTCATTCAAGACCTTTTTCCCTAATCGGGCTTAAAGGGTTCTGGTTGCGTTTCAACTGACTCTTCCAGGGGTCATTGTTCCGATTATACTTATCACTATTCTCGTTTTTGTGATCGTGACCCGAGAGGACCACCAGACCACTACTTCTTAGGAAGAACGTTACGTCCCCTGTGTCCAAGCTAAGGACTGAGTCCTTCTAGGAAGTACGGCGTCCCACTGATTTGGGGACGGGTGTTGATGACTCGAGTGTGTGGGGTTGATGACTTTAGGCGTGTGGGGTCTCGGGCACGAGGTGTTCTCTTCGGAGGCGATACCCTTCGATCTCGTGGTGTCCATCTCTCACCGGGGGTGAGTGGCGTTGGTCTCTTTCGGGTACACGTCGTTGTTTCTGGGTCTCGTCGGTTTTTTAATGTATTTATTGTGATCGTAGATAATTCACAAATGTTCCATGTCTGTAACATGACACAAGAGATCGAAGTTCGGATCAAAGTGGGGGTGTTGTACATGTCTACTCTTATGGCTCCTAGTCTCTTCACTCCGTTGAAACAGGTTCCGATGTGTCGACCTTCCACGTCGTCGGTCCTGAGGATGGGTCCTGACAACTTACCTAGGATCTGATTGGGGATGGGAATCGGAGAGATGTTATGGTCCGGGGAGACCCCACCCTTGTTCGACGAACCGGGAAAGAGGTGAAAGGTGGGGTTCGGGGTTCCTAAATCGTAGGTTGTTATCTGGAGATAGGGTTTAGACTTAGTTATATCGGAGTCAGTAACGTGAGTTTCCCTTTACAGGGGGTCGCTGGTAGAACGGAATTTCCGTGGAAGACCTCCTCCTACTGTTTCCTTACTTGTAGTTGTGACTTTTTCGGTTGTCGATGTCCCCCACTTTTCTCTGTCCGGGTCCTGACCAACAGACACCCTGGTACCAAAGATTGTACGGGAAGGGAGGATCTCGGACCTATGTCGGTATGGACGAGAGGAGACAAAGAGTAGAGACTGTCGAACTCCGGTGACGACCTTCTCCTTATACCCCCTACTACAGTCAGATCCTGAGGAGTAAGTAAGTGGGAGAAGGACGAGGAACGGACGATTAGTGTGGATTAAAGAGACATAAAGACGAAAGTGTCCTCAAACGGATCGTCGACCTTCCGTGTTTTCGTGTCACTGACTGTGGAGTTCGATGCTTTACCTTTTCTGAAAGTAAGTTTGAGGTCGAGCCGGACAAGGGTCGCCCCACTCGAATCCGTTCAGTGAAGAGGAGAGACCCGGAGTCAAAAGAGTAGACGTTTTACCTCTGCTATTGTCCTGGAGGGTCCAGAGAACACTCTTAGTCTCCCCGACTATGAACCTTTCGGAACTCGGGTCTAGGACCGAGTGTCTTCATGAGTATCTTTCACACTCGACAATCCTTACTAATGATGTCGGGTGCTTCCACGACGGAGAGTGTATGTCGGTCCTACCCCGTCTTGTTTGTGATTGGGACCCAAGTTCGAGACCTGTGTCTAGTCAGAGGACCTTAGACTCTCTACCGTGTCGGGTCTTTGACGTCAAGTACCCGGTTCATGTTTCAGGTTTAGGTGTCCAAACAAAAAGAATGTGTATATGTGTGTCTTTTAGTTGTTCACCGAGTCTCACTTTCAAGGGTTTGGAACCGTAGGAGGGGGTAGGGCTCCACTCGTCACTAGAGTAGACACACTGAGTCGGCTGTGACTGCGGTTCTCGGGAGAGGCCCTTGGGCATCCGAGTCATGTCGACCGAGGGTCGGGGCCCTCCTCGGGTTCGACGTCTTGGTTCTAAGTACCTCTCGACCCTTGGGGACGCGAACCTTGGGTCTTCGTCTCACCGAGACTTTTTTCGTCCCGTCACAACGTCGGTCCTTCCCCGACCTCTAGACGCAAGTTCAGGGTTGTTTGGGTCCGGAGACAGACGGGTTGAGATTTTACCCACCTACTGCCCAAAGGTTGCGAGACTCCCTAGACCAAATGGAGGGTAGGACGGGCAGTCCCAGAGGGAGATGGACTCCTTCTTCTTTTCTCGGTTATTTCCATACCCAATCTCCTGTTTTCCGTGATTCTACACACCTTCCTCTCGGACCACCAGACCCTCGAACGGTCCCCGGTCCTCCGTGAGCGGGTCGGACATTTTCAAAGTTACTTAGTCCGGCCCTGTCTTCGCGGAAGGTGGTTGCAGTCAGTGGCGGAGGAGGGAGAGGGAATTAAGGAGGGTGGTGCCGCTCCTGTCTGTCTGTCTGTTCGTCCTCTTACTCGAATTTTTGTCCTCCTTCGGTTCTTCGGGTCTGTCTGAAATGGGACCTTGGGTCCCCGTCGTCTTGTACCCCGAGGGGGAGGAGATGTCGTGGTCCAAGGTCTGCCTCTCGACCCCTCCCCGTCCCGCAGAAGACCTATTTCTTCCTAGTTTTATTTTTAGACGAGATGGCCCTGCAGGGACCGGTAGGTCACTAATTCTTAGATGTGAAAGTGACGTCCCTCGCACCCAAGGTAGGGACCGGTCCACTTGATTCTGGGATGAACGGTGTACCACGCCGGTTTTTTTTTTTTTTTTAGGGGGAAGGGGTTTAGACGAGATGGTTTGTGGTATTTTCCTGAGTCCATCGTTTCAGTCATCGTGTGGTAGCGTGCGCGAAAACTATTTCGTCGTTGACGACACGAGACCTTAGGAGCTACCGAGGGGTGACGGATGTCGTAGTCCGAGTGTGAGAAATAATACTGAACGTTCCCCAAGTTAGAGTCCAGGACTCCCACGAAAAGACGGAGTGAGAGTAGCGATGGGGTGGAGGGGGGTGTGGAGACGAAGTCGTGAATGTCGGAGGGTGACGAGGAGTTGGGAATCCCGGAACTAGGTGGGGGATTGGGGGTGGGGGCGACGACGAGGGATTGTGGACCCCGGAACTAGGTGGGGGGGCTGGCGGGGGGGGCCGACGAGGGGTTGCAGACCCCGGAACTAGGTAGGACTCAGAAGGAACGACGAAGCGAATTGACAACAACAGATCAGCGATTCAACACAGGCTGAGAAAACACTAGGGTCCCTGATGTCGGGCGGTTCGAGGAGCCAGGTACCCTAAAGGGTCCATTATGATGACGTCACCCAACGGCACAGGAAGAGGTCCCCTAGAAGGACTGGGTCCCTAGTTTGAACATGGACGACGAACCGTCGGCCTAAGCAATGACAACTCGGTAGTCCCTTCGTGGAGAATTATTGGCTAGGGATAACAAAGTTGGTTAGGGACGGGAGGACGGCGGACAACCGAAATCTGAACCCAAGGACCGTTCTTATTTCTTGCATCGGTAATCACCCGGTCCCTTGTCTGGATCCAAGACGGTGGTTTGTGACCCAAGTCGGAGTTCGTCTTGAGCCCGCGTACGGAAGTGCAAGAGGAAATATTTCGTCCGTCACGCTGGAGATGGGTGCAGTCGGCGACGGTTCGGCGAGCTCACTCTATTACCTCGGTTTCCCGGGACGTGTCGGAGTTCAGACTGTGCTTGGGTCCCCTAATCCTCCGGATAAAAATTGAGGGGTGAAGGACTGGCTTTTTGTTTAGGGAGTGTATGTGGGCCGTCTAGGGATAGTCCCCCGGACCGCCTCGGAAACCCTTAACAGAGGAGGGCCTTCGTCGCGGTCGAAACTACCTGCCCTTTCCGAGGGTCTAGGGCTGAGGTCGGTCGCGGTCGAAGGTAATACAGACCGACCCAGGGGGACGGGGCGCAGTCTGTCGGCAAAGGACCACCTGAGTCAAGTGTAGAAGAGGTCGGCCACTGTCTGTCCCAGTGGTTTCGACGACTCTTTCCGTAAGTCAGTAAACGGGTAAGTAAATGGGGATGGGAGGGTGGGGTGGGAGAGACTCCTCCACCCCGGATCCTGCCGGATCTATTCTCAGTCGAGATTCCGTCGGCACGATCCTACGAGTCAGGTCCCCATCTCCTTCCCCACCTCTGGTCACTTACCTCTTTTGTTTTCACTGTCCTGTGAACCATTGTTTCCGTGCGACCCTCTCTGCCCTGGAGTTCCCGGGAACGGCCGAAGATTGGCCCCTGAACCCGTCGTAGACTTGGATTTCGGTCTGGTAGTGGTTCGAGCGAAGAGAGGGAGGTCGTGGTAGTCGTAGGGAACCTGGAATGAGGTTCTACCCAGAAATTATCGGTGACACTGGATGTTCCTCTACTTCTGAAGCGTGAACCCCTGTGTCTCGAGGAAGGACCAGTACACCGGGTCGACACGCCCACAATTGGTTTCAGAGAAGGGGAGCCCGGGTGGAACGGGTGGAGGGTGGTGGATACTGGTACAAGTCGTTTACTACGATCGTCCCTTCGTTCTCAAAACTTCCTTTTTTCGGAGTAAGACTTACCCCTGGGCAGTAGTTCCTCTTGGGGGGAGGACCGAGTTACTGGAAACGATTTGTGTTTCTCAGTCAGAGACGTTGGGATCTTTTCAGTGTCCTAGGGACCGACGGAGACCTTGACACAGAGTCCTGGGGTTCTGTTAGGGGTCCTGGAGTGTCTGGGAAATCTTTATGGACTGTTTGAGAAGACTCAAGATCTCTCAGTCCACGTAGAACCGATATGCGGAGACTCTGGACGTCAAGTCGGACGTCCACCCCCACGACTGTTCCATGGGAAAAGTCCGGACCAAGGCCCGGAGAGACAGAAACTACGGTGTTTCGGTCTTATCTGAAAGAATTTATCGTCTAGTTCTTGCTCGGTTTCCTCCGTCTTTTCGGAGAGGTTTTTCGGAGACACGTAGAGAGCCGACCTCGGCCGAATCGGGTCTCGTGTCTGTCTGTCCTGGGGGTGGACAAGCGTGGTCCCTCATCCTACGTCCGTTTGTGAGACTCGGTTCTCGTATTTTTGGTTCGGGTTAATGTTCGGTCACAGGCTGAGGTGTTCCGAAATACTCGTAAATGGTCTGGTTCTTTCCGGGAGCGACTCGGGGTGGGTGAGGCACCCGTGGATCTACTCTCTATCTCGACCCGGAACGGGAGTTCTTCAAGTCTTGGGTAGAGCCCTCTGTCTGATCGGCTACTGTTACACATTTCGTTCCGTCGACTATTCGCGACGTTCGGTCCTGGCGTGTCCCCCTGCCGATGGGGACTCACTACTCTGGCTGACCTTCACTGTAAACACGGTCTAGGGCTCCCCGTCAATCTTAAACCCGTTACTTCGTCACCGGCTTTCTCTTTTGGTATGTCCTCAGTATCTGCCTCTGGCCCTTCGTCTGTCGAACTTCTTGTCTCCCTCTTCTCCGTCCCTCCCTTCGACCTCACCCGCACCTCTGAACTACCGGTCCGGTCCCTCAATTCCCAAACTAGAGCACCCACCCCCTGTCCCTAGGTGGGGGTCCTTCCCTTCTTCTGCGTGCTACCTCCTCTTCGACTCTCGTCCTCCGACCGTCTCCGACGTCAACTGTTCCCGGACGAAATCCTTCGGTCTTACGTCCCCCGCCCCCTGCCGAGTCCCGTACCTCTCGTCCGTTAACCTTTGGGGTGTCAGGGTTGTGTCTGCGGTCGACTCTCCCCGACCTGAGTTCCCTTCCGACCCCTACAGAGTACCTCTCTACCATCACCGAGTCCTCCTCCTGTTCTCTGATGCTGCAAGAGTCCCTGAAGGGATCGCCGGGTCACCAATTCTGAGACACAAAGGTTACGTCCCCCGTACCCAAGCTTGGGACCATCCCCTTGATTCTAGGGTATATGGAACACAGTGTCGGTTTTTTTCTCTTTGTCTCTCTGATACTAGAAGAGAACCAGAGAGTCGGTTCCAACAGGACCCGGCTCTCTCCCTACGACGACCTAGTTAGAGTCTCGGGGCACGAGGGGGAGTCGGGGGTAGGTGTTAGGGGTCAGTAAGGGTGGTAGTGGGAGGACGTGACAAGTCTCAGTCGGTGTAGTGGGTCGGGACTCGTAGAAGGACGACGGGGTGGGGGTCGGGTCGAGGGACTTCCGGGACCTGTGACTCGGGTGTTTTCGGGAAAACTGACCAAAATATTGTTGGGGGTCACGTCGTGAGACGGGAGGTTGGGGTGGGTTGTTGAGTGGGTGTGGGACTCGGGTAGTACTCGTTGGGGGTTCAGACGGGGGTCTTTACGTCTTTTCTTCACATTGGACACTTACAGTTCCAACCCTCCTTAGAATCTCTAGATCGATTTGTATGGGGGTCGGTGGGTAATGTCTGTTCCTTTGGTTTCGAAATTCCCTACTGGTCGGGATAGGTCCTAGTGTGTCGGGGTACCACCGGGTCAGTTTCTGAGACCGTGGTTCCGGGGTTTGTCCACCCCGTCTTTTATTACTCCGTACCCTATGTCACGTCTTTTGTGCACACGATAGCAGTTCCTCGGACCCAAGTCCAAGCCTGGAATGGTGGAGGCGGGGGTGTGTGTGACTGTACTCTCGAAACCTGGACAGTGACGTCGAAGGACCTGAGGTTACTGGAGCAGGTATTTTACGCACAAATGATTAAGTCACAAAAGTCCTCTAGTTTTTCCTAGTTCACCTTGTTCCCGAGACACATGTCGTCTCGATCCTCCGACCCTGTCCCTGAGCCGGTTCCGGGTCCGTCCGCCAAGGAAATGGGGAGTGGGGAGGACTGGGGTCGGGGCAGGTCGGTCGTCGTTCAGTCGACAAAAGGACGTCCAGTCGTCTGGAAGGGTGGCTGGTCGTCTCATCGGGAGGTCCCCTTTCCTACCTAGAGGTCACTTAAATTTTGGGGTTACGTCCCGAAAGGGTCCGGGTCACCAATTCCGAGACGGAAGGTTTCGTCCTCCACCTTCAAGTTAGGGACCAGACCCTTGATTCCAAAGTGTACGGCTTCCCACACCGGTTTCTTAAAAAATAATTTTATTATTAAATTTTTTGTGGTTACTTGTGAACCGTCCGCGGGGGGGGGGGAGTTGAGGGGAGGAGGTCTTCAATCTCTTGTCGTGGAGGAGATACTCTCTAGTCTCCGGTAACACCCCGACACCTCCTCCTTCTCCCACACACACCTCGTCCAGGATGGGTGGACAGGTCCCAGGGGGGGTGGGTCCGACTCTTTAGACGTGTGGACCCGAAGTAGGTTGTAGAAGGTTAGGAAGATCTTTCGTCTCCGAGCTACAGACCTCCCTACGCCCACCCTCACCCCAATACTTACCGTGAGTCCCGGAGGACCCTCGGTTCCCGTGCACCGGTACGTGTAGGCGACGCCGCCCTCTCCGGAATAGTCCCACAACGACAGGAGGCTCTCGGACGGGGTATTACGGACTGTAGGTGGGTCCTCTGAAGGTGTCGGGAAGTGTCTCTCGTCAGTAGGAGGGGTGAGGGGCGGGGTCACCCATATTGTAGTACAAGGTCCTTCCCTTTCATTGGTCGAGTTCCCTCACTGCACAAACAATATAGAGAATTGGAGAGATTTGCACAAAGAAGTAAACGTTTTACTCCTATTCTTTTGTACACTTCGGTTCTGCACCTAAGTCTCCTGAAGGGACCACCAGGTCACCGATTCTGAGGCACTAGGGTTACGCCCCCCGACCTCAAACTAGAGACCAGTCCCTTGATCTAGGGGGTACAACGTTGACTTCTTTTGAACGTAGGGTGTTTTTTTTCAAGCTTCTAGGGTGCACGGAGTTGATTCTGGGTCACGTCTGTTTATTTATTATTAATTAAAAAATTTTTTCCTGAACTTAAGTCTAGAGAACTTTGGGTATGGGGTGTAAGAGAGGGATTCATATGGAATCCCGACACCAAGAGTTTGACACCACACAAGTTCTTACCAGACCCCTTAAAATTTTTCACATCCAAGGACCCAGACCTCGTCTCCACTGTCTAGCCGTAAAAATTGTCCCTGGGGTCCACTCAATTTTCTGCGATCCTCTAGTTTGGTCAGTTAAGATTTCCTTTATTTGAGACTTATAAGTAAACTTCTGGACTACGACTTCGACTTCGAGGTTATGAAACCGGTGGACTGAGTTTCTCGACTCAGTAACCTTTTCTGGGACTACGACCCTTTCTATCTCCCATCCTCCTGTTCCCCTGTTGTCTCCTACTCTACCAACCTACCGTAGTGGTTGAGTTACCCGTACTCAATTTTGTTTGAGGTCCTCTACCACTTCCTGTCCCTTCGGACCGCACGACGTCAGGTACCCCAGCGTCTCAGTCCTTACTGAATCGCTGATTTGTTGTTCTTCATTCACTCACCCTCTTTTCGTGGCGGTCGTTTGTGGTGTCTGACTCTGTGTGTGTATGTTGGTGTGTGTGCAAACACCCGTGTGTCCGTCGTGTCCTGTCTTCGTCTTCACCTCCGTACCCAGGATTTCCATCTACGACGGAAACCCTACATCGGGTCGAGGAATACCCAACACACTGGAACCCACCTAGAGAATTGGAGAGATTTGCACAAAGAAGTAAACGTTTTACTCCTATTCTTTTCTTAGGTGGAGTACCCCGACAGAATATACCTTTATCATGCACACTTCACGAGTCATGACCCGGGTCGTATATTGTTTGTGAGTTATTTACCACAATACTAGTAACGGCCTAAGTCAAGCCACACAACTTGCGGAGGCCCTTCCTTGTCTTACGTCCGTGGTCCCCTGATGTCACTTATTAACTCGGTTATTCTCTACGGACTTCCCGATATGATCTTGGTCACCCATCTTCATTGTCTCTGTGTCTGAAGATGAGGTTTGTCCTTCTTAAAAACTTGTCTGACCTCAACGGGTCAGTACTTTGGTCGACGGACCACCCGACGGTGACCTCCTCGGGTCGTTTTTTCTGATCGACGAGTGGTCCACCTCTACGTCGAACCTCTTTCGTCTTACCCCTACCTCGCCCACCTACTAGAACTTCCACTGAAACCGGTCTAAGACGCGCAGTTGGGGAGAGGGGTACACGACCAATTAATCACGTAAACGTGAAGGGACTATAAATGTCGGCAATGGTAGTTCGTAAGTTCTTTCCACCCTCCTCTAGTACCATCTGTCTTCCGGAATATAGAAGGTTTATTAAGTACTGTTCCTACGCCTATCTATCCCGACAGAATTTAGACTTCGGGTGTTTGGGTGACTTTAGTATACGTAACCTCCCCCCCATATACGTAGACACATGAAAAGAGTTTTCCTGATCGATTCTGGCCGACTCTTTCGTCAGGTGTGACTGAAAACTCTCTGTTCCTTTGACTCAGTACTTCCTAGACCCAGTGAGACCGTTGTTCTTCCGGGTTCAAGGTCCTGCGTCTGACCGTTAGGTTTCGACAACAGGAATTTCAGTCTATGGAAGGTACGGATTGGAGTGTTTTCGGAGTGGTGTGGAGGTCCTCACCTTTGAAACTCGAGTCTCTCCAATCCTTCGGCCGGACTTCTACGTGTCACCTACTTACCGGTCCGACCCCAGACTTGGGTCCAAGAAACCCGAGGTTTCGAACACAGACCATACAAAAAAATTGTGAGTTCACCTGGTAGAGTCCAGTTCTTTTATCTTTCCGTAAACCGGAACTGTAACTCTTCGTTATTACTACTAGTAATTTTTCCTACTGGGAATATCCACTGTTCGCTGGATGGATCAGTAGGAGTCAGTTTTAATTTAAGTTTAGTTTTAATTAAAGAAGGAATGTATTTTCTCCTCCCGTCCTCTCCTCTTCGTGTCATAGGTATACTGAGTTCGCTCTGTCGAACTGTGGACCTCTCTTGTCTGGCAAGTCTTTGGTCTTTTCGGGTGTCACTAAGGGTGGTCCGACCCCTGACCTAGGATCTACCGAAACCAGGGACAAGGGTGAGACGAACGAGTTCTATAAAAGACCTCCCACCACAAGGTTCCGTCGGGTCCTTTGTCTTCTCTTTAGAGTGAAGTTATTGAGGCGGGGGGAGGGGACTTTTGACTCCTCACCGATGACCAACTTGTTTTGTTGTGGGGTGTGAACCCACGGGGCCCCACGGACCGAGACTCGTCTCTCCTCACCGACAGGTCAGTAGTCGGAGGTCTCCCCCTGACTTCTTCCCGGCTCCAAACCTCGCTGGTGAACCTTCGCAACCCCAACCCTCCGACGTCTTTGGGGGCAGTTGGGGGTGGTCGACCCCACGAAAGGGACGTTGGGGGGGCCAATTGTGACGCGCCATGAGAGGGTTCCTGGGTCGCCAGATCCGTCCTCGTGATTTTCAAATATTTCTGGAAACGTGGTGCGTTTCCAGGAGCGCCGTATCCCCCGACATCGCATCTTCTCCCCATCCTTTTCGTTTCGGCGTCGGGTGAGGAGTCAGTCCGTGGTGTGGAGGGTAGTCCCAGGGACCTAGGGAAGGTTCGGGGCTAGGGAGATCCTGTGGCCTTTGGGGGGAGTACGGCTGAACCCCCACGGATCGAGAATGGAGATGAGCGGCCGGACCCGCGACCCGAGACGGTAGGGTTTCCGTGACCTCGGCCTCGTCGCGTCTCACCTCACCGCTCTACCGCTCCAGCGCCCCAGAGCCTCGGGTCCTTTCAAATGCATCGCAGCCGGTCCGGCTCTCCTCGCCTCGGCCGGTCCGTCCGCCGCCCGGGGCGCCATCGCGCGAGGCCGGCCGGGGCGCGGAGGCGGGCGTGGCGCCACGAGACTGAGGACCCGAGGGGGCCGGTGAGCCGGCCGGGTCGGGGCGGTTAGCGTCCGGGGCGGTGGGCGTCGAGGCGGGCGGGCCGGCCCTGGGTCGCCTCCGCCCCTCCCCGCCCCGCCCCCGCGTGGACAAACCGGTTAGCTGGGGCGATGATGGTGGGCGGGGCCGGCCTGACCCGTCCCGGCTAGGGGAGGCGAGAGGCGTGTGGTCAGGGGTCAGGGGTGAAACCGGGCCCTAGCTCCGGCCCGGTGTGCGGGGGACGGTAGGGTGTGGTGGAGCGTGGGCGCTAGACCCAGACCGGTGTGGGGGATGAGGGGAGGGGGCCGAGTCCGATCGGACACCTCCGGGAGACACACCGGCCACAAGGGCCCTTAATTAGGGTCGAAATCGGGCTCTTGGTACGCCTATAGTCTGACTCCTCACCCGACGTTGGGTGGGGAGAAAATGAGAAGTGGGAGGAGAGGGCGTTCCTAGAAGCGCGGAGCCAACTGGGGAATTTGACGACACGCGGAGGGAAGCTAGAGGTGGGCGTCACCGGCACCTGACTATGATCCAAGTCTCCAGGCCCTCTCCGCCCCACCCCAGCCCCATCCCTCCCCCAACACAGTTACCCTTCCCTGCAGGTTGGGAGGGTGGTTGTTTAAGAGTTGGGGTCGTCTCAACCCCGCTTGTAGAGGTCTTACACGAACGCTAATCAAAGTCGTCCAAGGGGTTGAAGGAAGCCCCAGTGTCAGTTTAAATTTCGCCCTGCCAAAATAACAGGGTAAGAGGTCTATCCTTCTGACTCCGGTTTCCCTCTCTTCTTGAAAAGCATACACCACTGCTCTGACGCTGAAAAAAGTTTAGTTTCCACTCAAACGTCTCTCGCGGACTAAGAATAGGGGTTCGGGCGAGGCCAAGGCTGCGGACAAAAGCGGCAGGGGGGAGGGGCGGGGGTCGCGGCCGGGGAGCAGGGGGAGGCGCCTAGGCCCATCCCTTTCTCTTTCTCCGAGGTTGTTCNCTCCGCGGTTGTTCACGGACCCTTCTCGCTCCCCGCGCGGCCGTCGGCCGGGCCAGAATGGAGCCGACATTTCGCACAGGAGCGTCTCCCGCGGCCGCTCTCCGGGGTCGACGCCGTCCCTCCGGGTCCGCTCGCTCACCCTCCGGCGCGGCGGCCGAGGGTAGGGCCTGCCGAAGCCGTCGAGGAGCCGGGCGCCCGGACGGTGGGAGGCACCGTGGACATCCCTGTCGCGACACGGGGCCCCGGAGCCGGAGCCGAAGCCCCCACCCTGGACTCGGTCCGGGGCCCCACCTTTGAGGACCACGCCCCGAGGGGCCCGAGGACCCTGACAGCGCCGGCCCGACGGCCGCTCGCGTCCAGCGCGACCTGTCCCGCGATAAAAATCGTTCTCGACGAGAGGGTCAACCTGTCTGTCTTGGTCAATTAAGCTGTCGAGTCCTTTCCGGACGTGGCCCTCGAGGGGCCTTGCCGTCGGCGACGAGCCGACTTTCGACTAGGAAGCGTAAGGACGGAGCCCTCCGCCCTCCCGCCCTCCTTCGGAGATTAAGGACCCTCTTCGGTCGCAGGAGAAGCTTCCGCCGAGGGCCCAGGGTTCCCGTGCGGGTCCCTTTCCCGACAGATGATCTAGCTGAGGCTTTGGGGCGGCTAGAAGAAAGGACGTCAGAGGTCCGGAGTCTGAAGGGTCTTTTACGGGTGGGATCCAGTGTGAGAGGGATGACCAGAGGTCACGACCCTTCTCGGAGGGCCTTCACCCTAAAGCGCCCCCGCGCGCGCGTGTGTGTGTGTGTGTGTGTGTGTGTGTGTCTGTGTGTGTGTGTAGTGAGTCCTAGCTGAACGACCCTTTCCTTTCTTTTCACTTTTAGGACGGGGTCTACTCGACTCGACCTCCTAGTCCATCTCCAGAAGTCTCGGACCCGTTTTGTCCTACCTACCTACCTGTCCCGCCGAGACGTCAGGATGTTCTTGTGGAAGACCGACACACTGGAACCGTCTAGAAGTGGAGACATGGAGCCAAAGGAGAAGACGTATTCCCCTCGGGTTCTCTAACTCACACTCTTCCGGAAACGTTTGTTTTCGTGCTACACCTACAAATACATTATTTACTACTCTCTCTATATTTCTATTTATTCTGTGCCTAGACGAGTCCCCTTCGGTGATCGACAAACTTAAGTTCCTCCACGATTCCCAGATTTTTCTATGTTGATCTGACATACTATAATCGGGTCCCTATCTACTTATCCGGTTACCCGATCTTATCTCCGACGTTTGTATCTATGTACATACCTTGAAGTAGACACCGTCTCACCATGACGTTCGGTGATCCCTTTCCCATCTGAAAACATATTTACAAAAAATACCTCGCTAACCTGTAGGTACAACGTTCTTTTAATCTACCTTAGGGATGGAGTGTGGTACGTATTTCGTTCTAGTTAAGGTCCACCTAATTTTTGAATTTACGTTCTTGTAAAATCCTCCCTTTCTAAAGAATTTCTAAGTTTTTCTATAGTTCTTTTTCTATGTAAATTAATCTCGTATTGAAGACAAACAGTTTTCTTCTGTACACTTTGTACTATTGATCTCTAGATGTTCAGTTAAAAGTTTTCTCTGTTCTCTTTTGACTTAGTTTTTGTACTTGTCCGTTAAGATTCTTCCCCTGTGTGCTTACAGTTTATAGTTTTCTCTAAGTCGGAGTGAGTCAGTTCCTTTACGTTTTCTCTTGGTCTCCTTCACGGTAAAGTGTGACCACTCTGACCGTTTTTCGCTTCCCCGTCTTTGACAACTACTTCTACATGTCGTGTCTGTTGAGACGATGTGACGGCCATCTCCCCTTACCCATGGTGGAGAGACCTCCTGTTACACTGGCATAGATCTTTACTACGAGTTTGGGGTCACTGGGACTCTGAACCGAAGACCCTATTTAGACCTCTTGAAGAACGAGTGACGGTGACGTAATAGGATCATTCTTTAGCTTCTGTCGGAGTAGTCACCTGTTTTACGAATTTGTTTAACATCTGTCCCGTCACTTTCAGATGTGACGTCTCTTTTACTGATCTTTAAGGAAATACTTAGTAGTATTCACCCCCTTATCCTTCGTTCAACGTCTTCTAGTTCAACACATTAAGTGAGTACATCTCAAGGTTTTGTAATTTCTGTTTTACTATGAGAGAACGATCCTTACGTATGTACACGATTTTCATATTCCTTTAAGTCTACTTACTGTGTCTTTGGTAAGTCAAGTCAAGTCAAGTCAGTGAGTCAGTACAGGCTGAGAAACACTGGGGTACTTGACGTCGTGCGGTTAGGAGGGACAGGTAGTAGTTGAGGGTCTCAAATGGGTTTGAGTACAGGTAGCTCGGTCACTACGGTAGGTTGGTAGAGTAGGAGACAGCAGGGGAAGAGGAGGACGGGAGTTAGAAAGGGTCGTAGTCCCAGAAAAGTTTACTTAATCGAGAAGCGTAGTCCACCGGTTTCATAACCTCAAAGTCGAAATCGTAGTCAGGAAGGTTACTTGTGGGTCCTGACTAGAGGAAATCCTACCTGACCAACCTAGAGGAACGTCAGATTCCCTGAGAGTTCTCAGAAGAGGTTATAGTGTCAAGTTTTCGTAGTTAACAAACCGTGAGTCGAAAGAAATATCAGGTTGAGAGTGTACGTATGTACTGGTGACCTTTTTGGTATCGGAACTGATCTGTCTGGAAACAACTGTTTCATTACAGAGACGAAAAATTATACGACAGATCCAACCAGTATTGAAAGGAAGGTTCCTCATTCACAGACAATTAAAGTACCGACATTAGTGGTAGACGTCACTAAAACCTCGGGTCTTTTTATTTCAGTCGGTGACAAAGGTGACAAAGGGGTAGATAAATGGTACTTCACTGCCCTGGCCTACGGTACTAGAATGGTAAGTCCTTCACAAATGGAGAACCCCTACTCCCTCTACACTTCCTACTGTCCTTTTCGGTAGTGGAGCTAACCATTCTAAAATAAAGAACTAGACTCACTTCTCCTTGTACACAAAGGAGCTGAAAAGTCTTGTAAAAGTTTCTATGTCTCGTTCGTACTACTATATTTTATGTTTTAGGTGAGACCGACACCTGAAGTCAAAGGAATAAATTCACTGTACCAGTAGTACAGACACTTCACGAGTCGTGTTCCGATTGAGTACCACTGCACGAGTCATTTCGAATTCTTGTACTTATCGGACGGGGGTCCAGAGGTCGCCCCGGGAAGTGTGGGATCGAGGTCGGTCGACTCTGAGGAAGTGAGTTCATAGTGGTACGTTAGTCCAGAGGGCTTGGGGGTTGGAGACTGTACGGAAGTATTTGACAAGTGACAAGGACCTTGCGGGTCAGGAGGGGGTAGAGACGACCCTGTTCCAGACAAAGAGGATAATGTTAGGTCAAGACCCGTAAAGTCCCGAGGGTCCGTCTCCCAAGGGTCCGGTGCGTGTGTGGGTGGGTGGGTGCGTGGGGTGATAGGAACAATTAGTGTAACACCTAACAACGAGGACACATACCTAGGTAGAGGAAGTCGACTCACACTTGAGGAGTCCCAATAATAAGGACAGATTCGCTGGTGACGTCGGGAGGGTGGGTCCGAGTCTTTGTAGACAACTTACAATAGTCCCCATTCACCTAGGTCTATGAGTCTTTATTTTCTCCAGCACGATTTGATAGTCTTCCTTTCGTTAGGGTTATAATATCTAACTGACCAGAGGTACCTCACAGGAACCTCCAAAACACTGAAAACCCCAGTCTCTCTCTCCCAAGTGTAGGTCCGACTCGGTAAACGGTCGACACACTCGTTTCCATCCAATAATGTAGTGAGACTCGAGTCAAAGACGTGTTGGTCCTATCCTGATCCCGAATAACGTTCTCCAAGAACGTTTCTAAGTCACTCTACAACAACAAGTGAACGAGTCGGCACAGGTCGAGAAACATTGGGGTTCCTGACGTCGTGTGTTCCGAGGCGAAAGGAGATGATAGAGTGGCTCAAACGAGTTTGAGGACAGGTAACTCAACCACTACGATAAACTGGTAGAGTAGGAAACGACGAGGGGGAAGAGGAGGACGGGAGTTAGAAAGGGTCGTAGGTCTCAGAAAAGGTTATTCAGCCGAGAAACGTAGTCCACCGACTTCATAACCTCGAAGTCGAAGTCGTAGTCACGAAGGTCACTTATAAGTCCCAACTAAAGTAAATTTTGACTGGTTCCATTATCTCCGGTGTACGTACCGGGGTTAAAACCTTGTCCATCACTAATACCCTTATAACTGGTTCTTCCTCTACAAACCTCCCCTCTCACCTTCCCTGGCAAACCAAGGATCCTTTCACTCCTCGACCATTTTCTTTATGGACCCACTACAAAAGGTCAAGACTTGTTTTTGTAGGTGGCCTCCGACTGGGTCTTCTACCTTCTCAGTCTACATGCGAGACTCAGTCACGAAACGCACCAGGAAGGAGGATAGGAAACAGGATGGAGACCCATACCCAGACACGTCGTAAAGTCTTGGTGTGGGGGGAGGGACCGGGGGGTGTAGGTGAGGCTGGGGGAGGTTAGACAAAAGCGTGCATCGGGTCCCTAGGGTTAGACCTGGACAGAAAAGGAACGGTCGAAGGTAGACATCCCCGCTGCCTCGGACATCGTGGAAGGGGTCCCTGCGCAGATTCCGCTAAATGGTTTACACAGAAATGAGACATACGTTTTGGGTGTATACAGGTGAACAGCCCGCGAAGGTAGTTCCGTTTCATGTCCGACCGTCTAACGAATATCAGGTCTGAGGTCTTCTGCTCAACCGGTCACAATGTACAGCATGTTCGTTTGTTTATGTACTTCAGTTGTCCTGATACACCAGTGGCCTTTTCTCGTTACGACACGTAAAGTACCCAAGTCTACTCTAAAAGACTTGATTACTCGGCTAGGAAAAACTACGTCTAGTGTGATCTGTTATAGTACAATAGGACTACTGTACCTGTAACCGGCAACAACCGCGAATCAGGGTACTTTTACCGGTGTACTCCGTCCTTAGGGTAGACCGAGTTCCAGACGGCAGGACCACGAAGAGTCCCTCCAGTGACTACTGGAGGAACTACCACTGAGGCTTCCTGTGCTAGAACTAGAGTGGACTAGAGAACCGGTCTGAAGTGGGAGACCAGGGAAGGTAGAGGGGCAGGAGAGGTCGAAAAGAGGATTGAGAAACCAGGACAGAAGGAGAGGAACCGACGGAGTGCAATGATCCGATGTTTTTGACGGCAACCTCTAACAGACGAAGGGAGAGTAGGAAGGTCTGAGAGAAAGTGCCCGCTAAAGTCGACGTAGGTCCGGGGACCGAAGTTGACGACACGAACACGACCACTAAGGGTTTACCAATAAAGGTCCGATCAAGTCCATGACCGATAGTAGAGAACGGACTCGAAACCTTTCTTGACTTGACCAAAGAAGGAGGTGGACCCGGGAGAGGAGTAACAGGGGAGGGATGTCCAGGCAGGAGACTCCAAAAATTTCGAGTCTAGGTTAGGATAGGTGGTGGTAGGGTGGAGACGAATCTTCGAAAGTCACTAAAACACTACGGAAGTACACCGGATGGTCCGGGACCCACCAGCCCGGGACGAGTAAGGAGATAGAGGGAGAAACGACAGAGGGGAGAGGGAGAGACGGAAATCGGGGGGTCAACCGAAGACTCAGGGGTTTATACACTACAAGGAAGGGTAATACGTCGGAAATATGTGGGTTCCGAGGGGCGACACCTGGTGAAAGGAGACAGAGGAGGGTAGGACCGGAGTCAATAAAGAAGGGTTCCGTCGGAACCAAGGGGTCGGAGTCCGCTCGGAAAAGTCCGAGACGTGTGATATGAAGGCACCGTGTCCAGTGACAGGAAGTACCACGAATAACGTAAACCACTGACATGGAGGTAATACACTGGTGACCTACTCACATAGCGGGAGGGTCCCGGCTACAGGGACTAGTGTCCCTAGTGTGGATCCGAATAAGTAATAACATAGGGAGGCATCGAGTCGACTATTTCTTGGCGGACGTCACGTTCTCTGGAGTGAATGTAAGGACCCAGCCCTTCTAGGTGACCTCTTTCTTATCCGATGGGTGAGGTCATAAGACCCGACCTCTTAAGGTACCTGACATATCAGGTACCCCAGTGTCTCAGCCTGTGCTGACTCGTTGGAAGTGAGTGAGGGGTGGAGATCGTTTCCGGGACCGTGTATCGTCCACGAGGTACTCACAAACAACTTACTTACTCACTTGGGTTCAGACGAACACGTGGAGGTCGTGACCTGAGACAAATAGGAACAACCCGTGACAAGTAACAGTCTTCAAAGATGTGGAGACGTGTGACTATACGTGTGTTCACCCTCATGTTGGTGGAGACTCCTACGAGTCTCTCCAAGTCGTTGACCGTCTTGTAGTGTGTCGTACCTTTATGTTGCGGACAGGAACTTGAGCACAGGCAGACCGAGGTTTAGAGGTATCCGAAGCGAGTACCGAGTCACCATTTCTTAGGTGAACGTTACGTCCTCTGTATTCTCTACACCCAAGCTGGGGACCCAACCCCTCTAGAGGACCTCCTCCTTTACCGTTAGACGAGATAATAAGAACGGACTGTTTAGGGTTCCTGTCTCCTCGGACCGTCCGATGTGGAGGTTTCCCAGCGTTTCGTGTGACTCGTCTGTCTCGGGTCCTCCGGTGTGGTGGTGAAATATCGACTCGTTTGACTGGCTACTGTTAAAGGAAGACCCCACTACCCCGAAGTGAGTCACTACCTTCACTCTGAGTTTTGGTGTCTCTGACTCCATAGTGATCTTACGTGTGGGTCCAGGTGTCCGTGGGGGTCCCGTTCCTACTGTACTTACCTCTCCCTGTCTTCTCTCGTCTCGTTTCGAGACTAGGTCACACACGTCCCGGGACTCCCAGTGCCTTCTAATTATCATTTTGCACGTTTGGAGTGAAGTTCGAGTCTCCACAAACGTTTAGTTTATGCGTCTCTCTTACGTCGACGTCAGTCTGTGACTTAATGTGACTTGTCCTCCTCGAGACCCAGGGTCCTGTTCGGACAGACCCCTCACCCCACCCACGTCGGGACGGACTCAGATTAGTCGGGGGTTACGAGACTAAGACGGAGACTAAGACAGTCAAAGGAGTGTCAGTGGGGACGTCTAGAGTCTGAGGGACCCACGGTCTCAGGTACACTGAACCAGAGGGAGACACGGACCGAGACCCGAACCACGACTCCCGTGTCTAGTTGTCTTATCACCCGACGACAGAACACGTCTCCTTCTCTGTCCGTCGTTGTGACGGACCCGGACCCCTCGTGGGGACCCACGACTCGGGTGCACGAGTACTGACTCCGTCCACTCACTAACAGTCCTGGGACTACGGTCGGAGTACCCGGTCTTCCCTCCGGTCCCTTTTCAGAAGGTTCCTCTACTGAAGACTCTCACAGAACTGCCTCGTCTCTCTCTTCAATTGGTCCACCTTTCCTTTGTCGAAGACGGTTTCGTACCGGTAGACTCGGCCGGACCGGGTCGCTCGGTCCCCAAGACTAGTTCGTCGAACGTCCACCCGTCCTTTCCCCCGTCTCGACCCAGCCCCCAGGGACTCGTGGTGTGGGTCTTCGTCACTGAAGTCCGTCGAGGACCCTCCAGAATTCATCTTCAACAAATCAGCGAGTTAACACAGGTTGAGAAACACTGGAGTACCTGACTTCGTGCGACCCGAAGGGACAGGAAGTGGTAGTTACGAACTTAAAATGTTTGTAGGGAGGTAGACCTCCTCTTTCCATCTAAATTTCCCGTGTCGGACCTCCGACGCTTCTCGTATCAGTCTCCTCCTAACTGACTCTCACTCCTTGCCCCATCTATCGAGAAGTCTCCCTTCTGTTCTCTATCCCACTGACGTTTCTCCTTGTCAAACCCAACCCACCCCCACCTACGATACTAAACGTTGTGTGGGGAGAAACTCTTCTCTCCGGAGTGAGGGGGTCCACATTGCTCCGACGACGTTCCCCCGGGAGAAACCCCCACCGGAGACGACTTTACTCGGCGGTGGACCTCCACTACGGGGAAGGGTCCACGGGAAGGAAGGACAGACCACCGGTCAGTGGGGTCCATGTATTTGAGGGTCGGGGGACTGTGATGAGTCCTGTCAAGACCTTCCGGTCGGGACGAGGTCCCGGAAGGGTCGGGAGGTACCCCCACGACTCTAGACGAGAGTCTGACACATCGGTAAGTTGAAGAGGGAGAGGACGGGACGAATCCGGGAAGGTGGTCGTCCGGGACGACCTGGACGATGTGGGATTATACAGAGTCTCGGACGACGGACCCCTTGGGTGGGACACGGATCCTCTTGAACGACACACAGGGCCGACCACCCTTACTGGGCCTTCTCTTACACTGAAACTTCGGTGGTCACTCTTTCCACTCGGTATGAGATCCCTTGTTCCTCCCAGAACTCTCGCCTCCGGTTGAGGAGGACTCTGTCTTCACCTCTAACCTTCGTTAATCCCCACCCCTCTCACAGTCCTAGATCTGTCTCAGAACCGGAAAAAAAAAAAAAAAGAATACGTCAGTCTTCATTCCGACCGACGACTCTCCTTTCTGTCTATAATCTTGTTACTGTATTCTTTCATTGCTATTATCACAGACTATTTACAACGGCGTCGTCAGTAACCCTTGCGTCCCGGAGTTTCCCACGTATCCTCAAGCGGTCCGACGCACAGGTCACCCCTTTCAGTACGATCCTTCTCCTTTGTAGACCACGGGTCTTGGATCGACCCCTATCCTAACGGTCTACTTGATGTTTTGTCAGTTAATTTACACTGAAAGTTTATTTGTCACTTATTAAAAAATCAGACACAGGATACGACATAAACACTATATGATTTTGTAATAGACAATAAATGGAGTAGGGGAAGACTGGGGGAGAGATGGTCGCCGAGTACCTCCCCAGGGGGTTCGACACCGGGTCCATGAAGAGTCTCAGGTGAAATAGGGTGGGAACGAGTTTGTGGACGACACCGAGGGGTAACAGGTTGGTAGTCGACCAGTAAACCCTGGGAGAAAACAGACTAGAAGTCACTAAGAGGGTTGGGGTAGAGGGTCGGAACTTGTGTGGGCGGGGGCGGGAGGAATTAGAGGGTGGAGACCCCCAAAACTAGTTGACAAAGAGACGGATGTTAAGGGAGGGGACACATGGCACAGGTGTGAAGGTCTTTCAGGAGTTTGGGGAGACCCACCTTCCCTCACCAGTAGAGGAGACCAATTATCGTCATCGTGGAGACCATGTAGTAACGAACAGAGACTCGAAGACAAGGAAACAGAGATTTTATCCCTGTTATGACGGGGAACATTCATCGATTGTCCTGTTCTCTAACACAAGTCTTTTGCGGTCTGTGAGGCACGGATCCAGTACGGTCCCGTGGTTACGTGTACACACTCAGCTTAATTGTGTCTTCAGGACTCAAAAGTAGCAAATTTAACGAAGAACCTTAATAATACGGGTGGTCACCTTGAATCTATTTAAGTTAAAGAGTATACTTCTCCTGGACTTTTCTCCGCCTGTTACTTCGGTGACGGAAGGACTCACAAAAGGTTAACTGTTCCTCGGTTTGGTCGAGGGGTCTTTCCTGGTCAAAACCTTGGTTCACACTGAGGGTTGGAGAGGTCGAACCTCGTACATTATAGGTAGTGTGTACGAAGACAGAGGTCGGGAGGGTTAGGGTCTGGCGTTTTCCACTAAAGAATATCGGTAATCGTATTAATGGGTTGACGCTGTGATACCTCTTCACTAATCTACTCGGACACTAAAAACGTGTGCATAAACAGAGTTCATTCAGTGGACTTCAAGTAGACGGTAGTCCTAAGTATCGACGTAAGAGATTAGCGTCCCTTAATAAAACGATTATTGTCTCCATGGAACTAGATTAAATCAAAATTACGGTCCTCCACGGGAGGATCTTATTAGTCGAGGTCCCGTTAAGGTTAAAGGTCGAAACAATGTGCAAGACCTCTCTTCTAAGCTAAGTTCCTCCGACTTCAATGAAGAAATAGTGGGTTTCAGTAGATCCCCGCTTTACCTTAGATGGCGACGGACGAACGTCTTTTTACGTCCCTCTCCGGGTCTCTCTCCCTCCTCATCCCCCCGAGGGTCTATTCTCCTTGGTAACCTTCTGTGGTGGCCACCCACTCCCGACCCGACCTAATCCTGGTGTTCCGAAAGGGACCCTCTTGGGTCTAAAAGGAGAGTAGGTAAGTAATAGAAGAAGTAAGACCATAAGGTAAAGACCCTAGAGAGGAGACGTTCGAGACGACAATGAACTCGTGTTTATAACTATTGTTTGGGAATCCGTCGGGATAAGAACCACGAAATGTGCATAATTGAGTAATATAGGGCACTCCGTCCGTCCACGATGAGACTAAGGATAAATACCTACCCTTTCGATTCTGTGTCTCCGATGTTTTAAACGGGGTTCAGCGGGTCGATCATTTCCCGTATCCACCCTACGTCTGGAACCTACCACTTGAAGGAGTTCAAGTGTCTATTCCTTCTCAAACTCGGGGGGCGGGGTCATTAACAAGTTGGAGCTGAGATACGAGAGTAAATGGGGAGTGTCTTGTCGCCCCGTCCCCTCACAACACTCAGCGTGAAACAACTCCTTCTTTGACTCAGGGTTCTCTCCCAACTAAACCGGTTCCAGTTGTGTCACTCATTCACCTCCGTGACCCCGAACTTGGAACTCTAAGGTTAAGAAATGGGTCACGGTGAGACCGATTTTGGTCTTGAGACACGTCACAGAAACTTGTCGAGGTCTACGTCCGACCATAGTACTCCTTATTCAAACGTCATTGCCCGGTGGGTCGAGACGAAGGGCGAAACCCCTTCAAGGAGAAGGGGCAGGGAGGTGGGGAACGGGGTCTTTGGTTCACAGGAAACGACAGTAGGGTGTAATGGTTTGTTTCGGACGAAGGTCTAAGGACAAGTAAGTGAGTACACAAATACGAAAGTCGTCTCCCGGGACACCAAGACGCCACCCTTCCCGGTCCTTTAGCTGTACCGGGACAGTAACGTGAGGAGAGATTCGGGAGGGACCAGAATAGACGAGGTCTTCCTCCTCCCAAGAAAGACTTGACGGACTCGATGTCTTGAAAGTAAAGTTTACTTTTTTTTTTCAGTCCATTTGGGGTGCAAAATGTGGTCCATTTTCGCTCGACGAGACCCGTCTCGACACAATCCCGTTGACCCCAGAGAGGACAAGTCGTGGGAGACCCGTAGAAGAGTCTGTGTCAACCTTTTGGTGACCGGACCTGTCACAGAGTCGAGACTCCAATATTGGTTCCTTAGACCCTAGACGACTACCGACCACTATGGGTTTTACGACCCACCCGACGTTTTACGGGAGGACGTTCGAGGGGTGGGGGACTTGGGGACAGGACGGAACACCATCGTAGTTCCCTGTTTAGTCTTTCCGTGGGAGTCGTTTCGGTCCGACACGGGTTCGGGGACGGGGAACCCCTTCGAAAGGTCCTCAGAGCCGAGTCTCTTTACAAGGACCGAAGAGGGGTCTCCGGGCACCCCAGTCAGGCAGGACTGTGTAGCCGGTCTTCCTGTCCGACGAGGAGAGAGTGGGGTCGAGACGGGTAGCAAAGGAGAGAACGAAAAGATTTTTGTACAATAAAAAGTAGGGAGGGGATGAGGGAGGAAGGAAGTTGTTTACGAGTGGTCAGTGGTCGAAAGACAAGACCCGGACTCCGAAGGTCCCCTTACCGGACTGAAGTGTGTCTCAGTCGACGTGGGACCTCACTGTCTACGGCGGTCACGGGAGTCCGTGAGTCAGCGACCTCGATCCTTCCGAAGGACCTCCGACACCACTGGTTTCCCCGTGGTTACGTACTTATCCTCCATCTCGTCGTACCTTCGGTGCCGGTCACCCGTCCTCTACCCGTAAGGTCCGGGTCTTCTCTCGACCTAAACCCTCAGTACCCTCCACCCCACTCTAACCACAGGACCTTCCCGACTGGTCCCCGACATCGGAACTAGGCCTCCCAGTGTCCCTCGGTCACCTCGCTACTTCGTCCGGTCTATCCCTCCGGTCTGTACGTAAAATCTTCGAACAGACCGACGAGTGTCAACTTCCATACACACGTGTGAGGGCATAGGAAACAGGGGAAGGGTCGGGACGGGAGGGAGGTGTGTGAGGGGCGTAGGACCCGAGGGAGTCTCTGTCTCGTGTACCTGTCTTCCCTCCTCTCCGAAACCCGACAAGCCGGGACCGGACCGGGGGCGGGCCCTCCTGTCGGGAACTGGGGAAGTGGGGGCGACCTGGTTCCCAGTCCTACTCAAAACTAGGGTAGAGGTGACCAACCCTTCGAAACTAAAGTCCCGGACAAACACTTGTTCTTGAGTGCGTCCAGTCGAAGGGGAGGGGGTGGGTCGTGGAAGATGGGTCTAGGGTCGAGTCCGTTCGGGGACCGGGTCGGATCGTCGGGGAGCACCGGACTAGTGTGGCTCTACCCTCTCGCCCTCCTCAAGAGAAGGGGTTTGTGTTCGAGAAAACAAGGTGGTGAGTCGATCTGGGAGTCGGGACGTGGTGGAACTACCTCCAAAAGGACCGTAAGGCCCTCGGGTCCAGTCCCCTTCCCTCTCCGCACCTCTCCCGTCACTCTCCGACCACCGACCCGACCTCCTGTCTGTTAAAGGTTGTTGTCGAAACCCGGGACAGGGAAGGGAAGGAGCAGAGGACGAATGAGACCCCGACACGACACACCGACATAACTCAGCGAGTCAACACAAGTCGAGAAACGCTCGGGTACCTGACGTCGGGTGGTCAAAGGAGACAGGTAAGCCTAAGAGGTCCACTCTTATGACCTCGTCCAACGGCACGGTAGGAGGTCCCCTAGAAGGGTTGGGTTCAGAGGACGTAACGTCCGCCTAAGAAGTGGTCGACTCGGTGGTCTTGAATGACCTGTCACCAAGAATTAACCTCCGTTAAAATAGGGCGTCCCTTGTAAAACGCTACAGACCTCTGTAAAGACCACCAGTACTGTACCCGACCCCCAACCCTCGCCTATACGATAACCGTGGACCACCCATATCCGGTCCCTACGACGATTTGCGGACGGTTGTGTGTTCAGCCAGGGGTGCTGTTTCTCAAGAGCCCGGGGTGTCTGGCTATCACGACCCAACTCTTTGGGGCGGACTCCTATGTCGGAGGAGTGGGAGACACGAGTCGACACTGAGTCCGAAGGTCGGTCAGTGTGGGGGTCCGACTCCGACCTGCTGAGGCCTGTGAGTAAAGGTAGAGACTTGGGAACGAGTCAGACAAGGACAACGACCTCGCAAGAGGGACGACTGGAGATGAAGGGATTTAGAGTAAAGAAAGGTCGGGGAGGGTGGACAGCCCTGGGAGGAGACGACGGATGTGGTCGGGGGGCGAAGAGGATGTGGGGTACGACGGGGGAGGGTGATCGGTCGAGACTGAGGGAGTAGGGTTAAGGAGGGAAGGGACTAACCGTCGGTGACGGCCGAAACGAGGAGTCAAACGCGTAGATACGTTACTCACCCCAGAAGGGTCCACCGCGATCACCATTTCTTGGACGGACGGTCACGTCCTGTACATACTCTGGACCCACGTTAGGGACTCAACCCTTCTAGGGGACCTCCTCCCGCACCGTTGGGTGAGGTCATAAGACCGGACCTCTTAAGGTACCTGTCTCCTCGGACCGGTCGATATCAGGTACCCTAACGTTTCTCAGCTTCTGCTGACTTCGCTGAATTGTGCGTGTGTGAGTGTGTGTGTTTGTGTGAATGTACGTTGCTCGCCCGGTCCACTTATCCCTGGGGTCCGGGGAAGGGAAGACGGAGGAGGACCGTGTCCTGATCCATTGAACCCTGAGTCACGTCTGAGTGTTACCCTCCGTATCACCGGAGACTCGGTCGTCTTGGTCCCTAGGTCAGAACGAGACGACAAAGGATCGTCACACTGGTTCCCAGTTTAACACTTTGTAGAGTCCCGGAGTCAAAGGGGGAGACATTCTGCCCCCGTCCAAAAGGTCGTTCTCGAGCTGTTCGACACATGAGAGGGAGGGTAGGGAACAAGGGAAAGACCGACTAAATGGATCAGCTCCAAGGGTGGTTAGACCGGTCAGAGTCCACCTCTTGGTGGATGAGAACCCCGGTTCTTCTTGTCCTAATCTAACAGGAGACTGAAGAAGGATTTTCGACTCGAGTGTGACCCGACGACTCCTGGAACCCTTCCCTCTGGAGACTTCGACCTCCAAATCCTTTGGTCTCCGATTCATCTGGACGAATCCTTTGGGCCCTCTGGAGAAATCCACCGGGGTCCTCTCGACGACGTGAGAACCAAGGGCCGGAAGAACCGGAGAGAGGGTGACCCCCGAGAAGGGTCGAAGAGTTGGGGGGTGAAGAGGAGGACCTTTTCCTAAACAGCAACAACGACAAGTCAGTGATTCAGCACAGACTGAGAACGCTAGGGCACCTGACATCGGACGGTCCGAGGGGACAGGTACCCTAAAGGGTCCGTTCTTATGACTTCACCCAACGGTAAAGGAAGAGGTCCCCTATAAGGACTGGGTCCCTAACTTGGGTACAGAGGACGTAACGTCCGTCGAAGAAATGGTGACTTCGTCCGAAGAAATGGGGACTTGATCCGAAGAGGATGACCCCGACACTGGAGGACTCATCTGTCAGTCGGTGTGAGTCGACTCGACCGAGTCCCCGCCCGTGACTCACCTCGTCTCCACACCAGACCCAAGAAGCTTTAAGTTCCCTTTGTCGTGTTGACGTAGGAAGGACACGACCTTGGGTAAGTCCGAGGGACCCTACATCCTACTTTGGTTCGGGGACTCGGACCTGGGGATTGGAGAGGTCCGATGAGGGGATGGGGAGAGTAGACCTAAACCCCCGGATCGGAGTAGCTTAACGAGTTTTCAGAGGTCACCTGACTGAGTAGGCGTCGGACGAGTGATGGAGGAAGGTATCCGGTTAGGGACCAATGGAAATTCGAGTCGGAGAGGGTACGACCGGAGAGGTCGGACGGACGGGACCCTGTAGTGACATCGAAACCCGGGGACAGGACTCGAGAAGGAACTACGGTCCTTGAGTCGGAAGACGGAAGGACCTGGAGGTCCCGGACTGCCACTCGATCGGATCTCCTTCACGGGTCGACCTTAATTCTCTGCATTTGTACCCGTCCCCGAAGGGTCCGACGTGATCACCACTTCTTGGACGGACGGTTACGTCCTCTGAATTCTCTACGTCAAAGCTAGGGACCCGGCCCTTCTAGGGGACCTTCTCCTTTACCGTTAGGTGAGGTCATAAGAACGGACTCCTCCGTGTACCTGTCTCTTGGACCGTCCGATGTCAGGTACCCCAACGATTTCTCGACCTGTACTGACTTCACCGAATCGTACGTGGATGCGTTGGTACACGTCTCTTTCTTCTGGGGGTCCGAGGCCGCGGAAGGAGGGGGTCAGAGTCACCAACGGGGAATCTTAGTGGACCACCTCCCACCTCCTCTCCTCCTTCCCTCCCCTTTTCAAATTTATGAGGTTACGGGTCCGGAACGAGATCTGTCTTTTTCACTTTTTTCACATTCACTTTCAACGAATCAACGCAGGTTGGGGTACTTGATATCGGACAGTCCAAGGAGACAGGTACCTTGAGAGGTCCGTTCTTGTGACCTCACCCATCGACAAGGGAGGAGACGCCCTAGAAGGGTTATGTCCTTAGTTTGGGGAGATCTGATTAACCCAGGTTTAGGTATCCCCACTCCGGCCACGTTACGGTTGGGCCTCCCTAATCTTGGGAGGTCTACTGGCGTTAGTCGGGTACAGAGGAGGGCGAAGAACCCCCGTTGCCCTGTGGGTCCTCTCACTCGAGACTGCGAGAAATTGTGGACGGTACACAACGTGACTAGACTTCTCGGGAAAAACCGAATATACTCCAGTAAGTAAATTGTTTGTATTTTACACGACCCCGAGTCCCTATCCAACTGTGGGCGCACTGTCCCTCGTCTCCTTCTACTCCCCACGACCCTCGTGAAACGTCTCTCAGGGAACGAGACCCCCCGACCCCGGACCTCCGTCTCCGATTCCGTCCTCCGGGCACCACCCCGACCGATACCCCCACCCCCATCCCCGCACTTGGTCCGGTGTTCACCCGTCCCCACCCCCCTCTACCTCTGGCGTCTACACTCCTTCCCCACCCCTGACACGACCCTCCCCAGCACCAACCCGCAGACCCGCCGAACCGGTGTCCTCCTTCTTCTCCTCGGACGTGTCTTCTGACTCCGCCCTGGTCTCGCCACCCACCCCTCCCCGTGCTACCAGTGCACGGACGCCCATCGCTTTCCAGGTTTGTGAGTGTTTGGGTCATTACTATTGAGACGGACTTGCACAGCTTCCCGACAAAAGATTCATAAATGAGAAGGGACATTGGACATCTGTCCCGACCGCATTAGTCGGGTAGAGTGTCTGTCCCTTTTGACTTCGACCGCCTTCAATACGTCAAAAGGACTTCGGTGTATGGCGGACCATTCCCAGTCCCTAGACTGAGTCTGTCCGACGGTCAGCTCGGTGGGACGGGACGCGGTGGGCGAGGCTCGTTGCGGGGGTGGGGGTGGTGGTCCCGGAGAGTCGGGTCTGCTCGTCGCTCGGTCGTGGACACCTCCTGTAGGGCGTAAGTCCCGAGGGGACCGCCGGGACCAGCTCGTCAGACCTCGTCCCTTACCACACCTCCTGTCACATCCTCCGCTCCCTCGACGGGACTCCCTCGACTCGTCCGACCCCCGTGACTCCCCCACTGTACACTACAACCTCTTCCCCCGACTACCTCCCCGACTAGTCCCCCAGGGGTCCGTCCGTCTCCCTCCCCCTACGTCTGGGGTCTCGACAGACAGGAGTTGTCCCTCGACTCCCTTCCTCAGTCTCGACTCCGTGGTTGTACTCGCCCGGACCCCACCCCCGACCACTTCGAAGACCTCGACCTCGGAGTCGGGTCTCAGACACGTTGACGTACTCCGGTCCACCCCCTCCCCCAGCCTACGACACGCCACCCCGTCCCAATCTCGTTCACCCGGGTCGTCCTCTGCCCACGACAGGTATCAGAGGTTCAGTCTCCGGGTCCGACCCTTTTCTCGGGGTCTACGATCCCATATCGATGGGGCTGAGTCAGGTGGTATCTCGGCCGGTTTCCTTTCTGACTTCCCAGAGACTCGTCCGTGGGAGGATCCACGGAACCGAAGATCCGGTACCTCAATTATGTCGGCGAACCAGTTCCTGTCAGAGTGGTCCTGTCTTCCCAGAGATGAGAGGGAAGAGTCCGTCCACACCCCCTCTCCCCCATGGTCCATGGTCCTTCTTTTGGTCCCTACCTGGACCCTGTCGGGGCCTCCCGAGGACCCATTCTGAGACTTAAACCGTCGGACCCGAAGTCCTCCGGTCTTGCGTGCCACGGAGGTAGTCCGGACAGGCCGGTGGAGGACCAAGTCGGCGTGCGGCACGAGACCCAGGGGAGGGAGGTGACGGGACAAGAGGTACGGAGTGTAAGGTGTAATCGATTCCGTTCCCTCCCGTAAATAGACTCTAAACCCAGTTCCCTCTCTCTCTCGGGTCCCGTTTCCACCCAACCCCCGACCCCCTCTGTCCGTTGGGTCGGTAAAGTCCTTAACACACAGGACTCGACCGAAAAGACCTTGGGTCGTTGGGGAGTAAGACCACGGCTCAGACACCGTGGGGTCCCACCCTCACACCCCGGGCGTCGGAGTATTCGAGGGAGTGTCGGTCGGCTCTCCGTCCGTGAGGTAGGATAACCGCTCCACGAGTACAGGAGATGTGCGCAAGGACACGTACATGTGTGTGTACGTGTATCTGTGTGTGCGTGCGTACGTGTCTCCATGCGACCCTACATCCAGTGGCCGACCTTACGGAGTCCGGGTCCCAACGCTTCTGGGTCGGTAGGTCCGTCTGTGAAGGTCTAACCTGTCTTTACATGGGAGGGGAACGGACGGAGGGGTGACGAGCGGACACAGTTAGACTGGACTTCGAGAGATCCGAAGACAAACCAAAAGGGTCTTAGACGGACCGACTCTAACGCCCCTTGGACTGAGGCAGGTCCCCTCCCCCGCCCCGAGGACCGGTGTGACCACAACAGAGACACACAGCTAGGAATAACCCCCCCGCCCTCCGCCATGCACTTCAGATGTTCTCTGTTCCCCCACACCGGTTAGGAACTTCTGAAGGTTCTATATCGGACGCTCTACAGGACCCTGATCTCCTGGTCCTCCCCTGTCAGTTCCTTTCTTGTCTCGTTAGATTCGGTCCAACCAGTCCCGACCGAAGGACCTCTTCCACCCTCGTGGAACCGACCCTTCCACTCACTTCTAAAGTCTTTCGGATTTCTTTCCCTCACCATGACAACGTCGACCCTTTCGGGGGCTGTGACGGTAGGAGGCGGGATCTCGACCGTGGAAACACCTCCAGTGTAGACATTTCTGGTAGTGTCTGAGAAGATGTCTTTTGGGGACCTACCGGGACGTCCGGGAAGTCTATGTCGTTCGGGCCTTGTAGTGAGCGGGAGGGTGGGTCTTAGACGAGAAGGTGGGTGCAGGGGGAGAGGCGCACCTGTCGTTGTAAGGACGGTGTGTCCGGTCTGTGGTCCGGTGGGACGGGAGAAAAGAGTCCGGTGGGAGAGTCGGAGGTTGAAAAGTCAGACGACGCACCTCGTCGAGTGTCGACTCTCCACTTCTGTCCGTCCCTTCGTTTTCGTGACATGATAGGACAGTCGTGTACCCACAGACCCTCCAGTTCGTTCTACCAGTCCCTTCCGAAGGACCTCCTCCACTGTGGGTCCAGTGGGTCTGACTCTGGAGTCCGACTCATTCTCGCCGGTCTAACCCCTCTTCATCACCCTTCTCAACTCTATCTCATCCCAAGGTCCGTTCCCCGTAGTTGTTCACGTTTCCACTCCCTCGTCGACCCCCTACCGTGTATGTCTCCCTCGACTTAGCTAGTACTCCCTCACCTCTCTTTCTCCCCACACGACCTCTGATCCCGTCTCCACAGTAGGTTCCCAGTCTACCACCTACCGGAACTATGGTGCCATTACTCAGATCTGCGAGAGGACGACGTCACCTCACGGGACACACTGAAAGTCTACGGACTCTCACCGGGAAATCGACGTGTGTCTCCTACTCAAACCCCCTGTCCACCTCTACCCCTAGGGGTCCTCCCCTTGTCTCAGGGTTTACCCCGTACCGGACTCTTCTCCCGTCTTCCATCTCTCAGTCCCGACTCGAGTCCTAGTGAATCCTTCATCTTACCGGGAAATCCCCAAGACCAAGGAGGAGAGACTCCGGGAGTAGAGACATGGTATATCATCCCCCACCCGTCCTCCTGGGGGTTTCTGGGAGAGGACTCGGAGAAAGGTACACCCCGGTAAAAGACAAACGAGATCAGAGGGTCCCGAAGACTTTATTGGAGAACCCTCCTTTAGGTCGACCCGCCTCGTATCGAGATCAAAGACTTCCGGACCCCACCCCCGTCCTCGGGTCCCGTATGGGTGAGTCATCTTTCTTGTCCGACCCGTCACCCTTGGTTCCCCCCCCCGAGAGTCTTGTGGGTCACCAGGTAAGTCCTCCTGTCGGTCACACTCCCACGACCCTATGTGACCCGGAGTACCTTTTTCGGGTGGTCGAAAGAGCCATATTCCCCCCGGGCCTTGGCACCAGGTCGTCGGACCCCTATTCAATCCCGGGTAATGAGTGTTCTGACTGTGAACCCAATCACTGGAGTGGAGAAACACGGACAAAGAAGTAGGTATTTTACCTTTAATTGTACACGGTCCTTTATTATATGGTCCACCCTCCCTTCGAAGCCCCTTGTCAGGCACGACGACTCACTAAGTTACTCCTAGACATGGACCCATGGTGTTCCGTGGTGGACCCGTGGTGGGACCAGGAGGGCGTGCTCGGTGCACCGGGTCTGGACCCCCTCCACGTCGTCCTACCTTCGGGTCCGGGGACGCCCCCCGGGTCCCACTTTACAGAAACGAAGGATTTTTGGGCCTCAGTCGGAGAGGGAGGAAGAGGGTGGTCCTCGGGAAGCGGTACGTCTGTCGTCGAGGAGAAGAAACTCGAAGGAAGACGAAACGGCCGGACTGTGAAGGGTGGAAGGAATCCGGTGAGGGGGACCGGAAGAACACTTCGGTCGACGACCCCACACCCCCGCAGGTTCTAAATTCGGGGAGGGACAGGCCGGAGTAACAAGAAAATAACTGGGAAGAAGGACTAAAACGGAGAAGGGTCGTAGGAGACCCCGTTCTTCCCCCCGAGGAGGGGAGAAGGTGGACGGGTCGACCTCTTCGAGTCTCCGGGTCTTCCCGACTCCTGGTCCCGGTCCTATGGGCTCTCCGTCGGGTCTCATTACCCGTCTTCGTGTCCGTAGATCCTCCGGACCCAAACTTAACACGCATGAAGGTGATTGAACGCCGGAACCCGAGAAGTTTTGGAGTTAACGGTGTAGACTCGTTACCCCGATAAGGAAGGACACACTCCTCGGTCACTAACGTACACCTGAGAATCGTGTCTCGACCTGTGCATCGGTCTCGAGTCCTTCACCCTAAGGGTGAGACGGAGAGACCGGACTGAGGAAGTGGACCCTTTCCTGGAGTTCACCCCTACATCGGAGAGGACAAGGAAGGAGTAGGGGTCTCCGGGTCAGTCCGTCAGGTGTCGTCTCGGCATCTCGTTCTACCTTCCTTAGGCCCCAACCGGAGGGAAGGGGTGGGGTCCCTCAGACCCACCCGTCTGTCGACCCCTTTGACTCCGAACGACAACTCACTCGACTCACCGTCTTGGTCCTCCTCCGGGGTCCGGGAGGGAACGGGTACTCTCCACCTTGCGTCCAGACTTGTCGTGGATAGAAGGGTTCCTAGGTGGGTGTGTCTTCGGAGTCTCTTCCAAGATCACCCATGACGAGGTCTCGTGCCCGAGACGCACCCTGTTTGGGTGTCCTGAGAGTCGAGACGGTGAGTGAGCGACACACTAAGACCCACTCAGTGAGTCGGAGAGACTTGAGCAACGGAATAGAACTTGTGCTCTTCCCGTTGTGGCCGGAGCGTCCCAGTCCCCTTCCCCTTCGCTCTGTTACTTACACCCCACGCACCGGTCGATGCATCGACGACGAAATACCAATAAAAGACAAGCGATCGTCGACTCCGTACAGAAGATACTGTAGAAGTCGAAGGGGGAGAGTGCCCCCTTCCCGGTCCCTCGCCACTGTAGTTCGAGGGACTGTCGAAGGTTGGGTTTTATCGGGAGAGAAATCTGACTGGGACAGGGCAATGTCAGCGAGGACGCGAGTGACAGGGGTCGACTCGACTGTTACGGAAACCACCACCGAGCATGGGACAGTGCGAGGAGGGGACTTGTTTGTGAGGACCCATCTGTCCTAAACTCCACCGTCGAAACCGTATCTCTGCCGAGAACCTTTCACGTCGTTTTACTTCGGGGGCCCGAGACCGTTGGACCCAATTTAGTGACTTGAACAAGAATCCAGAACCACAGTGTAAGGAAGGGACTCGGAGTCAAAGGAGTAGACCTTTTACCTCGATATTATAGTCGGATGACAACACTCCTAAGTTCATCCGTCACATGGATTTCCTGGAACGGACCCCTCCCCCCTGCCGTACGTCATCCACGAGTCATTTACCCTGACCAATACCATGGATGGTATGGACCTTCTAATGTTTTAGTGGAGGTAGACGGAGAAACGTCCCGGGGGTCGACCTCGACTTCAGGAAACCACCAATGGTAGTCTTCTTTGACTTCCAAGACTCGACAGACAAGGTGGGGGTCCCAACGGTCTCGTTGGTCGGGGAAGGACTCGAAAATAGGACTGGCAGACAGACTCGGGTCGAGGGAGTGGGTACTTAGTATTTCAGGGGGGTTGTCCACAGGTCGGAGAACACCAAAGTAGAGTTAGTGGGGAGACCTCTGGGGTCAGTTGGGTCCTGTGTCCGTCCCGTCGCGACTCAGACAGGTAAACAGCCTGTTTCATCGACTCAAACTTGTTCCTCGTTCCTAAGTCAGGTCCGGTGGGCCCTACCTACACCGAGTCCGGTGTCCCTCCGTTCTCCCACGGTTCACGACTCAGCCTTAATCTGAGAATCTACCTTGTCAGCCCCCACACCTCCTGTCATGGGAGTAGCCCGTCAATTCCTTGGTCTTCGGGTCTCTCCTCCTTCTCCGGACTCCCGTACTAGTTCAATTCTCGTCGTAGGTCGAGTAAGTGAGTAAGTAAGTAAGTAGGGCACTTGTGTATACCTCGTGGAAGAGTCCCGGTCCGTGACACGTCCTGGGATCTCTCTGTCGTCGTTTATTCTGTGTCGCGGACGGGCGCTCCTAGAGTCCCAGAACTCACCCTCAGTTCAGTCACTGACCCACTAGGGGAGCAGGGGAAGGAGCCGATAGTCTCCTGTGCTCTTCCTTCATGACACGAAACGAAGAGATCCAACCGGAAAGGTACGTCGAGACTTTCCGGGAACGGTCTCCCTCAGTCAGTCTAGAACAGACCAGGAGTGGGGTTAAATGTGAACCCCTTTGACTCGGTGGAGGTACTTCCCGAGACGATCCCAATCACACGTCCGAGATTCGGGAACGGAAGGACGGGGTTAACACATATTTTCTCTAGAGACGAGGACACACACGGTGAGCGGGGTCGACACCAGACTCGGGAGTTACTGAAACAAGATTCCTGTAGCAAGATTCCTGGAACAAGATTCCAGGACACAGAGTCCTGTGGGGTACCCCGAGATGAGTCGGGACAGACGATTCTATGGGACTTGCACGGCTCCGGAGGTCTTGTAGTCTCAGTCGTCGATCCCTACGTCGGTTTGAGGAGAGTCGGGGACTCGTGGACCACTTACGTCTCGAGTGCTATAGGTGGTTTACCTTCTTTCAGAACGAGACGAACTTCTTCTCTTCCCGTCGGGTCTCGGGAAGGAGGTCGACACGGAGAAGGGTGGGACAGGGGTAGGACGCAGGGGTCCCTCGAGTTGAGTGGTAGGGAACTGGTCCGTAGTGGGCCAGTTCTTCGTCGTGGTAGTGGGTTTCACAGTCTCTTGGGGAGCTCCAAGAGAGACGAACCTTACGGAAAAGAGTGGAGGAACCGACTCGGTTGGCTTAGCAGACGAGTGAGTGAACAAGTGTTCGTAAACAACCTAAGAGTAATGTCCGGTCCGTCTCGCGGTACGAGACCCCTATTCTCGACAGTCCTGGGAATCTCTACTCACCCCCTGTCTCCAATTTGAGTATGTACATGGTATTACCCGCTGATCCGCTGACTTTTACTTCCACTTTTAGTGAGTCAGCACAGACTGAGAAACGCTGGGGTACCTGGTATGTCAGGTACCGTAAGAGGTCCGGTCTTATGACCTCGCCCATCGGAAAGGGACGAGGTCAAGCTAGAAGGGTCCTTAGCTTGGTCCCAGAGGACGTAACGTCCGCCTAAGAAATGGTCGACTCGGCATTGCTTTCGGGTACACACTGATCCTTGGCCAGGATATTTCCTTTTCTCTCCCATCGTCTCACCCGAGATTAAACTGTCTCATTGCACTAGATTCCTCCCGCAGAGACTCCTTCACTGAAAGTGACCTCGGACCCTCCTCCTCCTCCTTGAATGGAGTTTCTTCTTTCTCTCCCTTTCATAAGGTCCGTTTCCCTTATCGTATACGTTTCCGGGACTCCCGCAATTGATCAAACCACTCACACTCCTTCCTGTCTCGTCACACTGACCTCGGATATCTCGGTCCCTTACTCCTGTCTTCTCAGTCTAGTGTCTCCCTCCGTCTTTTCTAGTTGGAACGACTTCCCTGGAACACCAATTGTTCCTCTCACTCCTCAGGTTCTCTTCCTTGGTCTTTTTTTCTGACCCTCTATCTACCCCCTTTTAGTCCTCCCACCGGATAGAGTCTTCGGTCCACTTCTTTAACAAAGTGTCTTCTTCCTCAGTAGGTGAAGAAACCGCCCGCCCCCCACACCCCTCCCCGACAGTGGAGGAGGTCCTTCGGAAGGACCTGAGGTTCACACCCCAATTCCTAAGGTGCCCCGGAACCGGAAGGGAAGTCACGAATGGAGAGAGGGTCTGATCGGACCCTCACAGTGTTTCCGTCTCTGTTCCAAACTGAACAGAGAGGTTGGGGTTTTGAATCAAGTCCTATACTTTCATCATAAACAATCTACTTATTGACATCCTGGACCGGTCCTACAAGGGAAGTCGAACCCCGGTGAGGGTTCCTGAAGGACCCGAGGGGAGGTAAGGACGAGTAGTGAAAGAACTCCTTGACAGGGGACAGGAGAACAGAAAAGGGGAGTCTAGGGTCCGTGGAGTGACGACGGACGGGTCGAAGGTCTTCCGGTTGGTGTCCGAGGGTGTTGTTCCCTCCTGTTCCTCGACTACGTACCTGGGAAGTCAATACCACGTTCGTCAGAGGTAAAGGTCCCTGGGGTCTGAATGGGACGGGGTTCTGACGACGATCGTTTGGACACCCTGTCGTCCACCTCCGACACCCAAAGACTCTGTGGTCACTCGAGGTCCATCCCTCTGTCTCCCTAAACCTCGGGACGAACCGAGACCCAACCAGGGGGTCTGTCCCCAGACACGGGAGGTACCCCATCATAGATCCACAGGGGGACGGTTCAAGTCCACCTGTGGAGACGTCTGTCCGTCCGGACAGGGTGTGAGGTCTGACAGACGGGGGTGGAGGGGGGGTCCTTGAGTAGTGAGTCTTAGGTCAGAGTATAGGAAACAGAGGGTAACCTCCGGTCCTCGAGAAGGTCCCGGTTCCGCGGTAGAGGGAAAAGAGGGAGGGAACGAGGGAGGGAGAGAGAAAGGAGAGAGGTAAGTGATTAATGTTTGACAAAGAATCCAAACTCAAGAGAGTAGGACGTGGGCACTGGGACTGTGTCTCGGACCGTGCACCTCCAGTGAACCGTCCGTAGGTGACCGGTGGGCTGGAGGGTTTCTACGATCCAGGCGCCCGATCCGATCCAATCCACCGCGGTTCGAGGGGACTCCCCACGTCGAGGTTTGCACCGTTCTCGGGGAGAGGAACCTTTCTTGACCTCGGCCGTCCTCCCTCCTTTAAACCGAAACTTAGACACGGGACGTCGGTCCGGACCGACCCCACCCCCACCCCCAGGTCCCCCTCTTCGTGTGTCAAAAGAATCGTCCTTGGCATCCGGGTCCTACTAGATCCAGGGGTTTTCCGACTAGGATCGACCTCGCTGCGGAGGGAACTGATCGAGAGGAGAGACTCCGGTTGTCCCGAGGGAGGAATGTCTCGGAATTTTGGATGCAGGGGGGTCGGGTCGCGAGGAGTCAGGGAGTCGGTGGGAGGCCGGGAGGACGAAGGGTAGAAGGGTGTAGTGTCTCTACTGGTCTCACGGGGGGAGTTGTGAGGGGTGGGGGCCGTAGGATTGGTTTTCACGTGTCGGACCGGCCCGACTCGTTAGGCCAAGAATCTGGGGACGTCTTTGACGGTACCGACTAGGTGACCCTTTTCACGTTCAAGGAGCGGTGGCCGAAGGCTGTTCCCGAGACAGGGTCCGTTGAAAGCGGGTTGTTAGGAGGGTCCCAAACGTCCCTCCGACGCCGTCCCCGCGAGGGGACCCCGTCGGGGACCCCGGGACGTCTTGCCCCTTACGAACGTCCGACCGAAATTAATGTCTGACGCAAGGAGACGGACCAGGTAGATATAAACAGACGTCCTAGAGTGATTAATTTAGGGGGTGGCGTCGGCCGTCCGGACCCCTGCTGGCGCTCACTCCGTCTGTCCGTCCCCCGACGTTTGAAGGAAGGAAAGGAAGACCAGGTCCTCGTTTTGTCTTCGCCGGCTTTTGAGGACGAGGGAGGGGGTTGGGGTGGCTACGAACCAGGGTTCCTTGCGGCCGAGGCCCCTGGGAAGTCGAGACACGGGGCGTTGGGGGCCGTGGGTATTGGGTGTCCAGGGGTGTGGTCCGTCACGGGTAGAAGGAGGGGCGAAGTTGAGCGTAAGGACCTAAGGGCGTCGTTTGTCTCTTTCGGAGGGACTCGTCGTGAGACGGTGAAACGACCCCGAGACCAGAATGGCTTCCTCAGCAGAACCAGGTTCTCCCTCAGCCCGAGGTACCGCATACCCGGGGGTCGGGGACCGGGGTGGACTAAATACTTGGCTCCGACAGAGGTACTCGCAGACCCAAAGAGGAAAACATAAGGTAGACCGCCGAAAAGGTTGATCTACTGACCCATAAGGACGTGCGTCCGGGGAAAGGTCGGGAACGGAAGTATGTCATGTAAATTTCATCGTCATTGGAGAAAAAGGAGGGGGGCGTCGGACCGACCTTTGTAATCTTCCCTGGCTCCGTCGTCTCTACAGATTTTATCCTTCTGCGGCCCTGTTAACCGGACCGACGGGCGCTGCGACCGACGCCCCTAGACCGGCCGGACGCGTTTACCTTTTCGATTCTCCATTCCCACTCGGACCCAACTCGTAGACCTTCGACCGAGGCCCCCTGGGGCCCCAGACACCTTTCCCCCCTCCGACTGGGTGGGTGTCCTCCCCTACCCCCCAGGCGAGACAAGTGGCGGGTCACGGGTTTGGGGTCCCCGAAGAGGGTCCGGGACGACCTTGGAGGGTGAGTTTAGACAAGATGTCTGTAAAGGACGTCACACCCCCTACGTCTTTAACTGAGTAGGTAGGTAAGTCAGTCTGTGATCTTAAAAAAAAAACTCGTAGATGAGGCCGCGGTCTGTGGCACGGTCCACGACCGAAAACGTCCTCCCTCGTTCAGAGTCGTAGACCAGAGAACCTCGAGTGTCCATTTGTCCGGACACGTTACGTCGCACACGTGATTCTCGACACCCTTGAACTTTTTTTTTTTTCCCGACGGAGTGGGTCTGTCCCCCTCCACCAGTCCCTTCCGAAGGACCTCCTGACCCGTGAATTCGACCCCGGAATACCCACTCATCGTTAATCGGTCGACTTCTTCCTCCCTCACTCCCCCTCCCACACGACCCATCTCCCTCGCAGGACACGTCTTCGGGACTTGACTCTACCGTGAACCCCACAAGTCACTGGAGGAGCTATTCAGGGTCCGTCAACCTCGTCGCCGGTGCCGTCTCCACCACCCTCTCTTCGTCGTCTCCCCTACTCCGTCCCGGAGTGCCCGCCCCTACCAAGAGTCCAAACTGGGTCCCCTACTGCGTGCCCTCCCTCTGTAAGGTCCGACGAGAAATCTTTCCGGAGAGACCGATGACATATTCCCCCGTCTCCGACCCCGTCCTGACCTGTCCCCGACAGTTCAGGGGTCCCCTCTCCCTACGACCGTAGATGCCCGTGTCGATATTATTGTACCCCACGGTGAGTGATTCTCCGGTGCTCTCGACCCGTGACCAGGGTCACAAGGGATGAACCTATGTCAGTGAGGAGTCCCTGGGGCGGTCGTCTTTGGGACGGGCAGGACGAGGTGTACTCCTGTTCCGGCTTCTCTCTCCTCTTCACTGAATAAGCTCCGAACACTCACGGGAAGTCTGGTCCGGACCTGGGGGTCTCTCCAGTATCGGATCTACGACCATCCCTCCCTCCACCACGACCCCCCTCCTGTTTCTACGCCATTAAGTTAGGTGTAGAGTCTGGGTCTTATGCTGTCTCGGAGCCCCGAACGTCCTGTCCTTCTGACAGTAAACCCGGGTTAGTCCCTTCCGACGGACCCCCTTCTCCGTAGACTTGTCCTGTCTCTCTTCTCGTCCTAAACCTACCCGCTCAAACTCTTCCATGCCCGGAGGGTCCACCTCCCTTACCGTGTCCCTTTCCGTGTCTCCGTCCCTCCCGCACTGTCGCCGTTTACTTCCGTCGAGCACCTCCCTTACTGTTCACCGGCCCTCCCACGGCCTCGTCCACTCACCGACCCCGACCTTGGTCTCCTGCACCCTAGTGTCGGGTCCTCACGTCCGAACCAGGTCCCCCGTGCTCGTCGGAGCTTTCGGGAGACAGGTCTCCTGCCGGACGTAGGGTCACCTATGGACCCACAGGGACCTCTGTCGGGAAAGGGTCTTAAGAGGAATTGTGAGACGTGAATGTCGTCTCTTTGACAGACAAGGGGTGCCTAGTGACCCTGTAATCTTTGACTCGGAGTCACCGGTCTAAAAACCTCTGTACTGGGACTCCGACTCCGTCTCCCCTGGAATTCTCCTCCCTCTACCCCCGAAGGGACCACCAGGTCACCGATTCTGAACCACGAAGGTTACGACCCCCAGACCCCAAGTTAGGGACCAGTCCCTTGATCTAGGGTATTTAACGTTGATTTTCGAGGACGTATGGTGTTGATTTTGGACCGTGTCGATTTATTTATCTCTTTTATAGAAAATTTTTTCTCCTCCCTCCACCCCCGAAAGGACCACCAGGTCACCAATCCCGGGGCGTGAAGGTGACGCTCCCCGTTCCCAAGTCGGAGGCAAACCCCTTGATTCTAGGACGTATAGTACACCACACGGGGGGTGGGGGCGACGTTTAACAGTTATTTTTTAAATCTTTTTTTTTCTCCCCTCTCTATCCTCTATCTCTGTTCGACCCTCCGACCGTCCTCCCTGGTCCGGTCCCACCGTCCCTCCCCTTGTGGGGGGCTGGGGAGGGTCGGGGAGCGACAACGGGTCACGAGGGTGTCGTCGGTCACCGACGACTGCACCAACCGGATCGGACCCCCTTCGAGGAGACAGTGGGCACTGGTGGGGAGACACTACTGTCTCTAGGGTCGCGGGTCGGAGGGCGACGGAATTAATGTCCCTCCAGTCCGGGATGGGTCCGTCGACGTCCGTGGTCCGAGGGACCTAGAGACTGAGTCGTCCACACCCCCTCCCCCAGATCCTCACCATCTACCCTTCGGACCTGGGGGTCAGTTGTCGACTCGAGTCTAGGTCAAGGGAGATGAAGGGTGTTGGAGGTCCCTGGGGTCCCGAAGTCCCTCGATACCCCCGGGTAACCGTGTCTCCGTGAACTCCAGAAAAAGAACGATTTCACACTATCCCGACTTTAGTTGGTGGACCCAAAGATAGGTCTGAGACGACGAATGCTACACCCACTGTGACTCGATGACTGAGGCGTGAACCCTCAGAACCACCACCTTACCCCGAAGAGGACCGGAAAGGAGTATCCCACCACTACCTAATCTACCTGGTGCGACGGTGTCCGGCCGTCCAACGGTATCTCTACGGCGACGTAGGTGGGTGAGTGAGAGAGACACGGACGGTGCGGGTCCGACCCGGTTCGGACCCTCGGTCTGTGTATTTCCTTCTTGGTTTGGGTTCTTAGACTTTCGATCTCCCCTTATTTCACTCCGACCTCCTCCCCGGTTAGACGAGTCGTCTTAGTCTTTTCGACGTGTCCCGACGGGACTATCAGATCACCAATTTTTAGGAGGACGGTTACGTCCCCTGTGTGCAAGCTAGGGACCAGTCCCTTCTAGGGTGTACGACACCTCGTCGATTCGGGTCCGCGACGGTGGTGACTCGGGTCTGAGGTCTCGGGAACGAGACGTTGTTCTCTTCGGTGACGTTACTCTTCGGACTCGTGGTCTCACTTCTCGTCGGGGGTGAGTGGTGTTGTTCTCTTTCAGGAGCACGTCGTCACTTCTGGGTCACGACGGTTTATTCAGGTATAGAAAATTTTTATTATCATTTCTTTTCGAAACGTCTCCTCCCCGGTTGACTCGACCTGTCTGTCCCCACTTCTCCACAAGAGGCCCGTCTGCGATCATTCCCGTCCGTTGTGGTAACGTACCTGATTCTTATTCCGTCCTCTGCAGGTCGTGAGGACCACCATACCTCGCAAGTCCAAGAGAAGACGAGACCCAAGACTAAAAGATCAATTTGAGATACAGGTGCCGGTTTACCTCAGGTATCAGAACGGGTCAGACCCCGAGACTTGACCCCACCTCGGACTGGGGTCCGAGTCTGGGACAGGGTGGGACGTACCGAGGAGAGGTCTTGTGTCTGGTTACACCCGACCTCAGGTGAAACCTCGTAGGACCGACCAAAGAGTTCACTCCTGTCCATTGGGACGGACCCAGGTTTGAGGTCGAGGGGCAGATGGTCAACCCACTGGGAGTCGTTCACTAAAATGAAGAGTCTCGGAGGTAAAGGAGTGGACATTATCTTCATTCCTCTCAGGGACCTCCCGACCACCCTCTTAATTACTCATTATGTCCATCTAGAATCTTGTCCCGGTCTTCTTCGCAAGCCATTTCGATTTCAACTCTCAGGAGTGGTGTCGGAAGGTCCGGGAGGAATAGAGTAGAGAGAGGGAGAGGGGAGGGGGATCGGGTCTGAATGTCCAGAAAAGAAACTTGACGGGGTCCCAGACCGGTAAGGGGACTATTCTCACTTTGGGGGATTTAGGAGCGATAGGGGCGAGACAAGTCCGGGGAGTGGTGGAGAGACTCTATAGTCCAGGGGACGGGGAGGGGAGTGGGGTGAGGAACGAAATCAAAAGAAGAACCGGGAAAGCTATCTGTAGTGGACTGTAATAACAACAACAAGTTATCGATTCAACACAAACTGAAATGTTGGGGTACCTGACGGCGTATCGTCTGAAGAGACAGGAAGTGATAGAGGGTCTCAAACGAGTTTAAGTATAGATGACCCAGATACTACGGTAGGTTGGTAGAGCAGGAGACAACGGAGGAAGAGGAGGACGGGAGTTAGAAAGGGTCGTAGTCTCAGAAAAGGTCACTCAAAAGAGAAGTGTAGTCTACTGGTTTCATGACCTCGAAGTCGAAGTCGTAGTCTGGAAGGTTCCTTATAAATCCCAACTAAAGGAAATCCTGACTGACTAAACTAGAGGAAAGACAGGTTCCCTGAGAGTTCTCAGAAGAGGTTATGGTATCGACATGCGAATAAACGTAGAATAGACGGTCGAGGACGAAAGTGTATTCGAGGTACCACGTCTCTTCGTGAATCTTGTCAGGGGTCGACCGGGTGGACTTCACCTAGGGGTGATTTGTGCACACCTTCCTGGTTCACAATCGACGTTACCAATAAAGGGGGAGGACGGGGGACAGAACTATTAGTCGGGTGGTGGGTCCTGGAGAGCGACTCAAGGTCCCGAGGCGTCTGGGTCTATGTGAGCACGTAGAAGGACCAATAGACGGACCTGACCCAAGAGGGAAGAGTCATTCCCGACCCGGGGGTCCTAGTCGGTCGTCCTCCCTCTGGTCTCCCAGAAGATGAACCCCTGCCCCCCGATATGACACTCGGACGATGGGAAAGACGTGGAGTGTGGTTGAAAAGGTTTTTTCAAAAGAGTCAGGGTAAAGTGTCTACCCTTGTGACTCTCCGATGTCACTTAAGGACTCTTCACCGTCTCGACCCCAAGTTCTGGAACAGACGCTCTACTCTTCCGGGATGACCGGGGTGACATCGTGGGTTGTCCGGGAGGGTCGACTTCCTCTTTCTTCGAACAGACTTCCTACACTGTCCGTCCGAGTCTCCACCCTGTACCCTGTCCCACCCGTTCTTCTATCTCGTCGGAACCCAGGCGAGGGACCATCGGGGTGGAAGGTAGGACCCGGGGAAGTTCGTCGACGGTAGAGGACGCAAATTCCTCTCCCAGTGAAACGAAAAAACCAAGTTACCGGTACTTTGACTCTCGACCGTGGAAATTTATTCAAGACTCGGTCGGCCGTCCCCTGTTCCCGTCCAATGTCCGTCTGGGACAGTGACCGAGGTGACCCCGTTCCTCCCAGAGGAAGACTACTGTCCTGGGGGAGGGACGTAAGGCCCAGGGAGAGTCGTAACAGGACCCTTTGGTCCTGAGTCTCTTTACTCTGTGTTGGAGTGTAGGTCCTTCGCCGTCCTCGTTCCGGGTTTGAGACCCGGGAGTGTGGTGGGGCGCGACGACCCGACCTAATCTTTAAGCTCTGGAAACGAGCACCACGCACCCTTCCAATTCAACGAACGGGAGCCACCAGTGTGTCGCCTAAGGTTCCGGGGCTGATCGTTGGTGTAACGCGACACCCGAAGAACAGGACGTTTACACTACGACTTAATAGTACTTTCTTAGAGTCTAGAAAGGTCCTTCTTCGTTCGGGATCTATTTATGTGCCTCAATCCCCCCAAAGGGTCCGACTCCCCTACAGTCCCTACCACCGGACCCCAGGAGTTTCAAGGACTGCAGGAGTTAAAACACTACTCGCCACCCCGAGGTATACCCTGTAGGACCAACGACCCACGGTCCCAGGACGGAGCCCAAGGTCCTTTGGGACCTCTGTACCAGTGTGGGACGGAAGGTCGTCGTCCCTAGTCTGTCCGACCGTGCTACACTCCGCTAGAAGTCACCGACCGTTCCTATGACGAGAGGTGGGCGGAGGAGGTGGTCGGGAGTCTTCAAGGGGTTCACGGGCCAGTGACGGGGTTCTCCTAGGGTCCGAAGGGTCTCGGGGTCCAACCTCCGAGTAGGTCACGTATGGGGGCTCCCCCGTCTTTAGAGAAGGTACTGTAACAACGAGGTTGAGACGAACGAATGGAGAGTCCTGTCCCTCGAGGAGAGTCCTTCGGAGAGTCCTTCAGTCAACGGAGATTACGGTCCATTCCAGGAGAGAGTTACCTCAGTACGACACAGCAGGGGTATGACAAGGTGTGGCCAGGACCGGACCCCTCCTTTGGGACACTGGGAGTCTTGGGGGTTGTACTTGAGTCGGGAGACGTGAGGTGGACTGGGTGTGGGGAGGGGTACGAAGGACCGATCAAAAGTCCAAAACACCACTCAGTCCTTTTTTGGGTTCTTCGGACCTTCGTAAAATGGGTAAGCCGTTACTGCCGTCGGTACGTTAAGTCGTTTGAAAGCGACCTCTGACACGGTTCACGACCTCTGTGTCTTTACTTAGTCTCAGGGACCTAGAGGTGATCCTACCCCCTCCCTCCCGGCCTTCCCTGCGGGTTCCGTAGTCGGTCCTCCAAACCTTCGTTAGAAAATCCTACCGATCAAAAGGTCTCCCGAAGGGTCCACCGAGTTACCATTTCGTAGGCGGTCGGTTCGTCCTCTACGTCCAAACTAGGGCCCCAGTCCTTCTAGGAGACCTCTTCCCTTGCCGATGGGTGAGGTCATAAGAACGGACTTCTTCAGGCACCTGTCTCTTCGGAACCGCCTGATATCAGGTACTCCCCAGTGTTTTCTCAACCTGTGTTGAATCGCTGATTTGTTGTTCAAAAGGTCTTTCTCTGTTCCCCTCCCTCTCTACCAACCTACCGTAATACCTGTACTACCGAGTTACCTGTACTCAGACTCCTTTGAGGCCCTCTATCACTTCCTGTCCCTTCGGACCGCACGACGCCAGGTACCCAACTTTTCTCAGTCTACACTGACTCACTGGCTCGTTCTCTGTTCCCCTCCCTGTCTCTCTCGCTCATCCCACCTTCCTGGACTCTTTCGTCTCCGGTTCAGGATCCGGGTGACTACTCGCACCCTATGTTCCATGATCTCTGCGTCTGTATCCCTTGTCTGCACCGCTGCGTCCCCCTTTCCCCTCCCACTGCTTACCTCTCTCATCGCGAGTGTAAATATGTGACGACACACGTTTGTCGGTCGCCCTCCGACGACGCTTCGCACCCCTCGAGACGAGGACGAGACACTGCTGGACCTCCCGACCCTCCCCGACCCCACCCTCTCTCCGAGTTCTGCCCCCTGTACACATATGTATACCGACTAAACGCACCAACATATCGTTTTGGGTTGTATTGTCACTTTCGTTAATAGGAGGTGAATTCTTATTTATTTGTATGTGTAAAAAAGTTTTTCATGATACATAGTCCCCAGTCGTTTGAAAAATACATTTCCTGGTCTACCCGGTATAAAAACCGAAACGTCCGGTGTGTCGGAGACAACATTCTGCTGGGGTGGGCTGACGGTTTCGAGACTTCGTCGGCACCTGTTATGTAGTCACTCACTCGCACCCGAACAAGGTTGGTGTCGAAACGAACAGTTGAGACTTTAAACTTAAAGTATCCTAAAAGAGTACAGTACTTTGTCATAGGACGAAAACTAATAAAGGGTCGGTAAATTTTTACATTTTTCGTAGGAATCGGGTGTCCGACAGGTTTTCGTTCTACCACCCGACTATGCCGGGTGTCCGATCTCAAACGGTTGGAGACGACATGTCTCCAAACCCTTCTGACCCTCTACTCCGACCTTTCAACCCACCTTCTCCCAGAACTAAGAGATGGGTTGGGTTGATGGAAGTTGGTGACGGACGGCAGTTCTTCGATCTTTTTACACACAAATCGAGTTCACGACTTTGTATGGATCCCTGTTTACCGGGTTAGTGTGTCCTTTTGTTGGACTGCCGAGTCTGCCATTCTCACAGACGACTGTTACGCCCTCTGGGCCGAAACTCGGGACCCAACCCTTCTAGGGGACCTCTTCCTTTACCGTTGGGTGAGGTCATGAGAACGGAACTTTTAGGGTACCTGTCTACGATGTCAGGTGCCCCAGCGTTTCTCAGCCTGGGCTGACTCGGCGAAGTGAACTGTTCGACTAACCAATTTCAGTTATTTCTTCATATATCTAATTATTCCTTTCAAGGGGAGGTTAGGGTGAGACATATGATCCCTACTACACCACTCCTCCACCCACTCACCCTCAGGTCGGCGGAAGGATACGTGTGCCTGCACCCGTGTGCCTGTGTGTGTGTGTACGTCTCATACACGAGTGAGTGTGGTGTGTGCCGAGTAGGATACTAACAGGATATTACACGAGAACAGTGAATCGTCAAGTCAGGACTTAGAAGGGTAGAGGAGAGACTAAAGACGAAACCGGTGGCTCACGGCGCACCACGACACGGGGGTACGTGGGTCGCCAGGAAGTGACTCCCTGTAGGTCCGACCGGGGACGAAATGCACTACTGTTCGTGTGGGTAGACAAAGACACGTGGTCGCGACCCTGAAATTAACCTCTATAAAAGTCTTCGTGTTAACGATACAGTTTTCCGTACTCTTGTTTCTGTTTATATATAGTAAATGTTCACCTGAGTCTCTTTTACTATGTTTACTTGAATATATGTTTTGTCTTTATCTCGGTGTCCGTATCTTTTGTTTGAATACCGACAGTTTCCCCCCTCTCTTTATTTAATCCTCAAACCCTAATTGTATATGTGTCATGATACACATTTTATTTGTTTTTCCTGGATAACATATCATGTCCCTCAATGCGAGTTATAAAAATTATTGGATAATCCCTTTTTTTAAACTTTGGCTTTTTTTTTATATACATGTGCATATTGACTTAGTGAAACGACATACGAACTTTCATTGTGTTGTAACATTTGGTTGATATAAAGTAGGTGGGTGTGTAGATAGGTAAGTAGATAGGTGGGAGGTCGGTAAATGGGAAGGTTGGTAGGTAGTGAGTTGGTAAGTAGGTGGCTTCATGGGTAGGAGGTAGATAGGTGGGTAGGTAGGTGTGTGTGGTGAGTGGGTAGGTAGGTGGGTTGGTGGGTGGGTGAGTAGGTGGGGAGGTAGGCGGGTGGGCAGGTAGGCACACAAGTAATAGACAACTCATCACTTCCACCGAAATCAGGAGACCGCCACCACCACTTACGTTAGTATAAGGACGGAAGAACCAGAAGTGACAGACCACTTTCTAGCAGATGTGTGCGGTCCATGGCTTGTGTTCTCCCTTTTTTTTTTTAGGGACGAAAGGTCCTAAGTATAAGATCACCCACTACTATTCCTGATCACTCCTTTTATTCCGTCTCACTCCCCGGTCGTTCGGGACCCTTGACGCCAGCACACGTGCCACCAGTCCCCTCTGGAGATCTTGTCTCGAGGTCTCGCCACTCCCTCCCCCGACGGGTGTACGCCCCCCACCCTTGTCGGCCACGTTTTCAAAGTTCCACCCCCAAAAGCCCTTGTCGGTTCCTCCGGTCGTAACCCCACTCCCACTCCCTCGTCAGTCGAGGGACTCCAGGACGTCCGTTCCCTTCCGAACCGACAATGAGTCTCAGTCCTCCCCCGGACACCTTTCAGACCCCATCCCCCCGACCGACGACCCAACCCTTATCTGTCTTCCCCCGGTCCCGACTTCGGCCTCTTCCCAGTTCTCCAGTGGTTTGAACTGGACTATTCTCTAAGATCCGGTCTACCAACCCACCTCCACCGCTCACCCCACCCTTCCCCACAGGAACTTCCGTCACCACCGCCACAAATCAGCAATTCAGCTCAGATTGAGACATCGTGTGGTCGGAGGAAACAAGTACCTTAAGAGGTCCGTTCTTATAACCTCACCCAACGGTAAAGGAAGACGTCCCCTAGAAGGGCTGAGTCCCTAGTTTGGGAATAGAGGGCTCAGAGGACGTAATCATCCGTCTAAGAAATGGTGACTCGGTGGTCCCTTCGGGAGAAACTTCCATCGGTCTCCGAAAGGAGCACCTGACCTACGGCCCACCACTTTCCATACTTCCTGCTGTGACTCTAAACCCCGGAGTACTTGGTCTCGTTACCCCTGTTACCTCCTTCTCGTCCACCTTCTTCCCCCAAACTTCGGACTCGAAGTAGACTTGTTACACTTGACCTCGACACATAATCGGTACCTCACCTCTCCACTCCTCGTCAGATGTCCTGTCTCGGACCTGAGTCCCCTGTCCACGTCCGACTTCTACCTTTGTACCCCGACAATCGTGTGCCCACCCTAACTTTCGGACCTACGGTCGGGGTTCCCTCTCTCCTCTACCTCATCTCTTCTCCAGACCCCCGGGTTTGGGTCCCACGGGGTCGGAATCTCCCATCCCTCTACTCCTTCTTGGACGTTCCCTTGAGTCTTCCTCGTCGGTCGCTCCTCCTCCTCCTCCACCCCTGGACCCTTGGTTCCCCCTCCTGAGAGCCGTTCCTCTCGTACTCCACTACGACTTGTCGACTCACTCGACTCCTGTTTGTGACTCGTGTCCCAAACGTTTGCGTGACGTCGGGTCCGTCTGTACGCCCCTTCGGAACCACTGACACCCACGGGGTTCCTTCCCGCGATCTGGGCCCTCCCGAAGGACCTTCTTCCCCACAGATTTGTCCTCGGACCCCCTGTGTTTGTACAAGTGGTCTATCGGTCCCCTACGGGTCTGGTTCCCTAATCGTGGTCTGGTTCCTCCTCTCTGGTAGTATCGTACAAACTCCTCGACTTTTCAGACCGACATTATACCCCATACCCCTCCCACTCTCCATCTGGCCCACTCTCACAATAGGAGTGTCCTGGGATCTCTCCAGTCGTTCCGTCTACCTCCCCAGGAACTATTCTCTGGTCCGAAACCACTAATCCTCTGCCCCACCCTCTCCCTCCTTCTCCCACCACGGGACCCCTTACCCCTTCGTCTTCCTCTTCGTTAAACCCCTTCCTACTACCTAAGTCTCTTCACCTCCCACGACTCCTGTCAGTCACCCCTCTACAGATGGTAGTCGCTCCGTACACCCGACCTGTGACCCCAGACCCTCCACTGGCGTACGCTTCCCTCCTACGACCCGTCTCGACCCATCTCGGTGTGTGGGCGGAGGAAGGACCGCGACGAACTCCAGTCGGACACAGGTCGACGAGAGACACACGACCCCTCCCCGGGGCCATCGGTGGTCGGTCGTACCGAATAAAAAGGTCCGTCGTCTTTGGGTTCCCCTGGGGTCACCAAGGAGACAGAACAGGGAGGGGTGGAGGAGACAGGGTAGGTGTCGGGTGTTTCGTGGAAATGACGCAGGGAAACCCATGGAGTTCGTCTTCCTCGGGGACGGTAAGCTGCGTGTGGGTGTAACAAAGTGTCTTGGTATTAAATACCTCGTCCCCGGTAGGACCGGGACCCTTTCGTTACTACTGGGTCCGTCTGGGCGGAATTCCCCGGGGCGCAAGTCACCCCTCTTCGCTCGTTAGTTATGTAGTAATTTCAGTTCACACCAATCCCTACCCCGAAGGGTCCACCGCGATCACCATTTCTTGGACGGACGGTCACATTCTCTATATTCTCTGCATCAAAACTAGGGACCTAGTCCTGTTAGGGAGACCTCCTCCCGTACCGCTGGGTGAGGTCATAAGAACGGACCTCTTAGGGTCCTGTCTCCTCGGACCACCCGATGTCAGGTACCCCAGTGTTCTCAGTCTGTGCTGACTTTGTTGAGTCGTGTGTGTGTACGCGTACCAAAATCCTCTCCCACCGGATCCCCGGGTATCCCCAGTGTCCCCGAAGATCCTCCTCCGTTGTAAATTTGCTATCCATACTTCCCACCCTGTCTCAATCGGTTCCTTTTTTTCCCCTACCTTTTCACAAACTCGTTTACCCTTGTCGTACACCTTCGGAGTCTCCCCTCTCTCTCGTCCTGTCCATCCTTCTTCCTTTCCTAAGTCCGACTACCTCGGAACCCATGGTCCTCCGCCAACACCCAACACCCCACATGGTCACCACTTCTCGTGCCTACAAAAGGACTCCCGTTACCCCTCGGTTCCACACAGAATTCGTCCGTCATTGAACAAGTCCAAATGTACAACCCCCTAAACCTCTGTCTCTGGTCTTTGTGGGTCAGAGTCGGGTCTCTCTGGGTCCTTGATAGTAGGTTCCGGTCTAAGGGGGAGGAGGGAGAGCATCGGGGAACTATCCACTCCACCCAGGTGTGCGAACGTGGGGAGGCCCCTGGAACGTGAGCGAGGGAGACCCCTGTCCAGGGTCGCACTAAATTGTTCGGGGCACTCTCGAGGTGTCCGAGACGCTTAGGTCAGACCGGTGACCCCATGGGCTCCCGTAACTTGAGTCGCGCCGGTTCACCGAACTCGCCGGGGTGCACCTACTGCTGGGCGTCGACCGCGACTTTTCGAGGCCTCGGTGGATGCCCCCGCACACGCTCGAGAGACCTAGGGTGGACCACTCCGACAGCCGTCAAACGTCTTCTTTAGTTAGACAAGTACTTCTGCGCGGCAGGGGGGCTGGAGGGGGTGGCGCTGTCGTAGGGTGAGAGAGGGTGAGGGAGAGGTCGGGGAAGGCCCTCTCCGACTTGGACGGGGCGTCGCGGTGGCACACCCGCTGCGCCGAGTCTTGTCGTCCTCCAGCCAGGGGCGAGGTCCACGATTTGCGTCCTGTCTCCTTTCCTTTGGGGTAGGACTCGAACGGTCCGACGTTCCGAATGGTGCAGGTCAAGAGGAATGTAAATTTTGCAAATAGAGAAGTCTTGCCATTATGTAAACTCCGGACAACCACTAAACATTAAGAAATTCACTATGTACGAATGACTTTTTTATACGTTTGAGGTATCTGACCGACGTTCCGTTTTGAACTGTCAAAGGTGGGTCATAAGCTCGGGAGGGATCGAGTGTCTGTGGGTCTCTGTGGGTGTCTAACGTAAAAAACGTTTATTCGCAGATCTACAACTGTGAGTCTCTGTGGGTGTCTAACATAAAAACCGTTTATTCGAAGATCTAAAAAAAAAGGATGTCTTATTTTTTTTTGGACATACAAAGATAAACAGAGTGGATAGAAGGTAAACTAAGAGAAATAAAAATTATATGTAAACACGTTTACTTTAGTGTAATGTACACGGATTCAAAACGGTGAGTGAAACAAAATATTTAAACAAAAACAATTGATACCTCTTCTCTGTTTTCTTATAAATAGATTGACTACATATCATACACTTAGTTTGACTTTACTTCGGACACACGGGTAGTGGGTTAACTTCTTATAAAAATAATGTAACTTCGAATACGTAATGAAAAAATGTCAATTTTTTTCATAAAAAAGAGGAAAGAGTAGAACCCCCTGACGCGCAGAAGTACTTGTCTAACTAAACCATAAAAAATAACTGGGTATAGTAGAGAAGTAATCGAGTGATCAAAGGGTAGGAAAATCACGAAGGTGATCTCTAATGCTGTGTTAAGAACTGAATCATTTAAGATTATATGTCGTTTAATCTTGTCATGATAACGGTGAACACCCTTTTAGGTCCTTGAAGTCCGGTGATTTTAGTGGTAAATGGGGGAGGACTGAATGTGCGATAACAGTAGACCGTGGTAGACCATAAAATTAAGAAATATATAAAGTTTGAGACGTTCTCCTATAACAATAACAAAATACGTCTGCTATAAACCACTCTAATTGGTGTGTAACAGAGAGAGATAAAAGGAAGTAAAGAAGAGCACAAAAGTTCAAAGGTAGACCCTAGATAAAAAGAGGACGGTCTTTTGGTAGGAAATGATTAAGGAAACTACCCCATTCGACCACTGCTTAATCACCAGAAATAAACGGGATCGAGTCAGCGAGTCAGTACAGTCTGAGACGCTGGGGTACCTGACGTCGTGCGATCCGGAGGGACAGGTAGTGGTCGAGGGTCTCAAATGAGTTTGAGTACAGGTAACTCAGCCACTACGGTAGGTTGGTAGAGTAGGAGACAGCAGGGGAACAGGAGGGCGGAAGTTAGAAAGAGTCGTAGTCCCCAGAAAAGTTTACTCAATCGAGAAGAGTAGTTCATCGATTTAATAACCTCAAAATCGAAGTCGTAGTCAGGAAGGTTCCTTGTGGGTCCTGACTAGAGGAAATCCTACCTGACCAACCTAGAGGAACGTCAGGTTCCCTGAGAGTTCTCAGAAGAGGTTGTGGTGTCAAGTTTTCGTAGTTAAGAAACCGGGAGTCGAAAGAGAGTGTAGGTATGTACTGATGACCTTTTTGGTATCCGAACTGATCTACCTGGATACAACCGTTTCATTACAGAGACGAAAAATTATACGACAGATCCAACCAGTATCGAAAAGAAGGTTCCACATTCGTAGAAAATTAAAGTACCGACGTTAGTGGTAGACGTCACTAAAACCTCGGGGGTTTTATTTCAGACGGTGACAAAGGTGACAAAGGGGTAGATAAACGGTACTTTACTACCCTGGACTACGGCACTAGAATCAAAAGACTTACAACTCGAAATTCGGTTGAAAAAGTGAGAGGAGAAAGTGAAAGTAGTTCTCCGAGAAATCAAGAAGAAGTGAAAGACGGTATTCCCACCACAGTAGACGTATAGACTCCAACAACTATAAAAAGGACCGTTTGAACTAAGGTCGAACACGAAGTCGGTCGGGTCGCAAAGAGTACTACATGAGACGTATATTCAATTTATTCGTCCCACTGTTATATGTCGGAACTACAGGAGGAAAAGGATAAACCTTGGTCAGACAAAAAGACACAGGTCAAGATTGACAACGAAGGACTGAACGTATGTCTAAAGAGTTCTCCGTTCAGTCCACCAGACCATAAGGGTAAAGAAAGTCTTAAAAGGTGTCAAATGACACTAGGTGTGTTAGTTTCCGAAACCGTATCAGTTATTTCGTTTTTATCTACAAAGAGACCTCGAAAGAACGAAAAAGCTACTAGGTCGTCCACAACCGTTAAACTAGAGACCAAGGAGAAGGAAAAGATTTTGGTCGAACTTGTAAACCTTCAAGTGTTAAGTGTATAACAACTTCGGACCGAACCTCTTAAAACTCGTAATGAAATGATCGCCCACTCTACTCACGTTAACACGCCATCAAACTCGTAAGAAACCGTAACGGAAAGAATCCCTAACTTTACTTTTGACTGGAAAAGGTCAGGACACCGGTGACGACTCAAAAGGTTTAAACGACCGTATAACTCACGTCGTGAAAGTATCGTAGTAGAAAGTCCTAAACTTTATCGAGTTGACCTTAAGGTAGTGGAGGTGATCGAAACAAGCATCGCTACGAAGGATTCCGGGTGAACTGAAGTGTAAGGTCTTACAGACCGAGATCCACTCACTAGTGTGGTAACACTAATAGACCCAGTACTTCTAGAAAAAACATACCAAGAAGACATGAACGGGGCTGATAGAGGTAAAGCGGAAGTAATAGCTTCCCATAAAAAAACGACTCATACATTAAAGTCCAACCTTTCTCTCCCGTTCTTTCTTCTCTTTTAATTGTCTTTTTCACCCTGTTTATCTTTTCTTTCTCATTGTATCTTCTGGATGTCGACTTATCTAGTCGTTAATATAATTCCCGTTCGTGTAAGTGATGAGCCTAACTTTCAGTTTGTAATGGTGTGACCTATTTTTACTTATTTTGAGTCGGTATACGACGACTGTCCTCTTTCTACAGGTCATATTTCTATGTCTTTGTTCTTGTCATTTTCGTACCTTTATCAATACGATACGTTTATCATTGGTGTTTATTTGACCACACCGATGTAATTATAGTCGTTTTCATCTCAAGTTCCCGCCCCCCCCCCCCCCCCTTACGATTTCTATTTCTCGATAAGTGTCACCTTTTTTTACAAGGTATATCGTCTGTCTATGTGGTTACGATTTCGACGTACGGCGATCAGTACAGTGGAGTTTCCTATGTTTCGTTTTGAGTTTTTTTTTTTTACTTTTCCTTTTTCTCTGTCTAAATGTTGGGGAGACGAACTACCGTGTTCGTCTACTTTTAAATCCACCTTGAAGTCTATAGATGTCCTTGTAGTGTCTTAACTACCGGCTTGTGCAACCGGAACCCTACCGCCGGTCCGTTTCCCTCAGACTCTGGTACCGGAAAACATCTGTCCTGGGACGAGGGGCAGCGACGGGGTCCACCTTTCTAAGTTTGGACCCGTGTTCGGACGAAAGGAGACTCGAAGTCAGCGGAACCTTCTTCGGTTGGTCTTGACGGAGGGTTTAAACAACTACACCCCACCCCCCGGTCGTTCCCTAGCTCCACCCCTTCTCGTCCGTCCCCGTCCTCGTCTGGCCGCACCCCCAGCCACCCCCAGGACCCCAACCCAAAAGGGTCTGCCCCTCAGTCCCCTCTCTTCCCCTCACCTGGGACCTCTAACCGTCGACCCTCTCGGAACCAGTACCTCAGCTTCCTCGGAACCTTCGGTAGGAACGACACAGAGACCGTCCTATTCTTTCGTTTCTCGATGTCACCTTTGGTAGAGTGTTGTCGGGTGAGGTCACCCTCGAGCACCTCCAAGGGACTTGTTCCTAAGAGTAGAGAAATCTTGTGACAAAGAATGGGTGTGGCGGCGGAGGCTCCCCACCCACACACATGCACACACACGCAAGTACAGAACCTCACAGACGAGACACACAGACCCACACCGGGGGGAGTGACGTGCTGGTGAAGGGCAGGTATTTATGCCGTGAGAAAAGAGGCCCGGAGACGTGCACGGGAAAGGAGAGGTACTTGTGGGAAAGGGAAGGACGAGAGAGTAGAAACGGTCCGGCGTCAGAACGAGTAAGTAGTTCTCGTCCACTTCCTCAGAAGAAAGGGTCCTTCGGACGGGACTTGTAGGGGGCTACCGACGAGTCCCCTGGGAGACGGGGCGGGGGTTAGGACCGAAGCGAGAGGGGGACGGGACCAGGACACCCGACATTGGAGACCAAGAGCACAGGTACCCCAGGAGTTCACACCCTGACCAAGAACAGGTGGAGACCCAGGGGTCGTGTCCGTCCCTGGGGTAGTCTCCAGGGGCAGCCGGTGTGTCTCCGGACCTTTTACGAACAATTTACTTTCTTACTTGTAATTGTTGGTGAAGACACCTTCCCAGACCTTGGGGTCGTTCAGAAGGAACAAGTTGAGTTTTTCGTTTGGACAGTCTCGACCGTTCGGAGAGTTTCCACGTCGGTTCTTAGTCGTCGCACCGGTGGTGGCTGATCCCCTCGAACAGTCTTTACGTCGAAGGGTCCGGGATGAGGTCTGGGTGACCCAGTCTTAGATGAAAAACTTTTCTATGAGTTCTCTAAGGGTCCGTGTAGTATCTCACTCTTCGTGCGAGACACCTGGGGTGGAGGGGGAAATGTCTGTCCCTCTCTGTCGGCCGTCTCCCCTCCCAGAACGTTCCGTCACCATCCCAACCCTGAAGTCCGGTCCACCGGAGGAGGGTCCATGTTCGACGACGGGGGTGGGGTGGAAGTCGGGTAGTGGGGAGGTGGGTGGGTGGGTGGAGATGGAAGACCGTGTGTGGTGGAAAGACCAGCCGAACCGGGCTCTACGGTCTAAGAAGGGAAAAGAGGCTCTCCAGAAAATGAGGTGGACCACCTACTTCTTGTCCTACCCGACCGGACTCACCGGACCGGTGAATACAGACCCAAATTGGAACTCTCAACTCTCCCCCTACCTCCCTCCCTTGTTCCTCTTCCCCGGTACACGTCATTTTTCCGATTCTCAGACCCCCTGTCTCTACGTCATTCTGTGGGCGATACCTTTCCCGAGTTAAGGGCGACCGAAGCGGTGTACGACCTCCACGTGGTGTGCGATCGAAGACTAGTAGAGACTCGGAGGGAAAGGAGCAAACGTTCTACTTCTCTCATTGTACGACGGATGGAGTGCCCGGTAATACTCCGACGGTTCTCTACTACGACCCTTTCGGGAATCTTGTCTCAGCCCCCGGTGCCACTGCCCTCTCAGGGGGACTCCATCTCGGGGACCCTTGGAGAGGTAGGGAGGCACGAGGGACGGGTCCTGGGTCAATTGGGGACTCGGAGTCGGGGCAGTGGAAGGGTGGGGAGGTTCCTCCGGGAATCTCTGGTGGGTCAGAGGGAGAGAAAAGACTTTCCCTCACCCTCCGGGTGTCTTCTCCGATATCTTTATAGGTGAGAGTGACCACCACCCTGCCCCCCCTGCCCCACCTCCGACGGTCCGGGACAGGGACCACGGACCCTAGGTTTTCCGACTTAAGACGTCCCCCTCACTGAAACCCCCTGTCCTTCGGTCCTTTTTGTGTACGAGACTTCAGTCTGTCTAGTCCAAGTTTAGACCGAGTCGGTGTCAGGTCAACCTACTTGAACTCTTCACTGGAACGTCGAGACCCGAAGTCGAAGGAGTGGACCTTTGCAGGAAGGCCCTGACAACACTCCAAATGTCCTCTACCACAATTCGTGAGTCGTGGGTCTTCCGGGGCCCCAGTGACAGCATTGACGGCACCTCTTCGACCCTCCGGTACCCTTCCATGGGTCAGTGTGGGGTCGTCGACGGTGGGGGCTAGCATCCCACCCCGCCCAGAGACTAAGGAAGGACTCGTTCCACCACCATAGTCCCACTCCCTCCCACTCACCGTTTCTGGTCTTTGCTCCAACCTTGTACCAGAACCCGATTCTTTCTTCCGGGATCCGACCCCAGACGAAAGTTGATACCGACAAACAGACTATCAGTCCAACCGGGTCCTCTCCTCAACGGTTGGAGGGGTCTACTTAAAATTGACCTTTGGTAAGACTGCAGACGGAGTGGATGTCCGGGTAGTCTCCCTTGGGGGGATGGGGTGGGTCGATCTACTGGTTCCCACTCGGGACCGAGGTTCCTGTGGGAGACGTCCAGACATTCATTGAAACCTCGAACCGAACTTTTCTGCTCAACCTGGTTTGGTGACAGGGAGACTCAAGACCTTTACCGTGTGTTTCCCTTCTCCCTCAATCGTCCATTCCACTGGTTGGGAAGACCCAACAGACTAAAACCATGGGTTCCAGGACGGACGATCCTTTGTCTGTGTCGTCACTCTTTTTTACCATTTCTTTACACTCGTTACGATACTTATAACTATTATCGATGACGAAGAAGAAAAAAAAAACATTAACCTCCTTCCTTTCCCACCCTACTTAACTCTTTAATCGTAGCTGTATATATACGATGACTAAGAACTCACATATGTTATATGGTCCAAGACACGATTCTTACAAAAATTTTGAATTTTTTTTTAATAAAAATTGAACAGTAGAATTGGTAAAAATTCACATAAAAGGTCCCCGTAATTCATGCAAATGACCCGAAGGGACCACCAAGTCTACCATTTCTTAGAAAGACGTTATGTCCTCTGGGTCCAAGTTAGGGACTCAACCCTTCTAGGAGACCTCTTCCCTTACCGTTGGGTGAGGTCATAAGAACGGACCTCTTAGGGTACCTGTCTCCCTCGGACCGTCCAATGTCAGGTACCCCAGTGTTTCTCAGTATGTACTGACTCGTCCATTATGTGTGTGTGTGTGTGTGTGTGTGTGTGTGTGTGTGTGTTCGTGTCAGTGTCAGTGTCCTACTCGTTGATATCGGTGATAGGCGGAGATCTTAAAATAAGTCGCAGGGTTCGTCTTTCAGATATGGGTAAGTTGTCGTCGAGGAGCGAAGAAGACTGGACACGGGGACTATTGGAGATAAGATATAAGACAGAGATAAACGGATAAGATCCATGGAGTGTGTTGACTTTAGTGGGTCACAAAGAGGAAGACATAAGACCAAAGGAAGTATCATTTGGTCTTGTGAGTCGTATCACAGAGGTGCCAAGTAAGTACAGTATACAGTCTTAAGGTGAGGAAAAACTAATTCCGGTTTATTATAAGGTAACATACCGATATAGTGTAAAACAGGTAGGTAAGTAAAAAAACCATCTGAACCCAACAAAAACGGTAAACTAATAACACTTACTACGACGATACTTGTACCCACATATTTATAGACAGAACGAAAGTCAACAAACCCCATACAGGGATCTCACGTTAAAGACCCAGTGTACCACTAAGATATAAATAGAAAAACTCCCCCAAGGTCGGAAAAAGGTGTCGTAGAACATGACTTATAAGAATCACGGAATCGAGTCTTTCGAGACCGTCTCGGTGGGTCCTCCGACCGGGACTATAACCGGATCCAAGGATCTTCCCCTGTGACTCTAAGTCAGTCTACTTCAGTTCACAGGACACAGGGAGTCGATCATTCGTGTCTCGGTCCTAAATTTGGGTGTCACTCACTAAGGCACGCGGACATACCGGACTGGGACCCAACCGGACCCAGAGGTCTAGGGGAGGTCGACCTCCCCAGCGGTTTGGGTCTTCTCCCTTCTTCAGTCCTCTGTACCCCTGGGTGTCGGGACGTCCTGGGTGGGTCGGGGTGGTCAAGGAGTCGAGATCGAGGACCTGCACCACCACCGACACCACCAAAGCAGCGAGTCAGCACAGGTTGCGGTACCTGACTTCGGGAGGTCCGAGGAGACAGGTACCCTAAGAGGTCCGTTCTTGTGACCTCACACAACGGTAAAGAAAGAGGTCCCCTAGAAGGACTGGGTCCTTAGCTTGGGTCCAGAGGACGTGACGTCCCTCTAGGAAATGGGGGACTCGATGTTCCCTTCGGACGTGACTATGACCCGAAGGTCTTACGTTGTATAGACATAAACGGGTCGTAAGAGTAAAGACCGGTAATCTGTGGGGAAGGGGTGGTATGTGGGTCCACACACAAGGAATCCCTTGAGGATTTTAAAGTCAAATTCACTAGCCTAACTAATCTTCATCTACACTCTGGGCCCGGATCGGTCAGTCACATTAAGAAAGGTGGTCTCTACCAGTACACCGGATTTGACCGGGTCACTTGAACTTCGACAAGTCCTGATACCAATTTCGACTACCCATCTCTCTTTAAAAGACAAGGACCCCGACGCTCTCCCACTGAAACTCGGTCTGTACGACGTCGGTGGAACAAGGGAGTCCCCCGTGGAAAGACTCTGGTCTCGGTCGTCCCGCCCTTCGTCTACCCCTGCGTCCTGCCTCGACCTAGGTCGACGTGGACTTCAGTCTAGACTCGGTCATAGAGGAGAAAAGGAAAGGAAAAACTGAACTCCGACTGAATCCCAAAACAGTAAACGTAGAGTTTCTCGCGACTAGACAAACTGGAACCCCACAGTCCTCCAAGAGTCGGGGAACCGACGGGGTGGACACGAACGCAGTAGTCGGAGGGAAAGACACTCGACCGGACTCCTCTAGAGTACACAAGGTTGGGTCAAGTCGATCCCCCTTCTTCTCACCCCGAGTCGTGGCGGACCCTCCTCGGACCCTAGGTTCTCGGACCTGAGCCACCAATGTCCCGACCTTGAAAGACACCTCGGACCGTGTCGTAGGTCTTCCGTCCCGATGGGTCCACCCCAGGACCTCCTAGGTGGGGCCCCTCCTCGGGACCTCGGTCCCCCGAAAAGGGTATTCCATTTCCCGAATCCGTTAAACTAGAGACCAAGGTTTCCAGGTAGATCAGTTTCGACACCAAAAAGGTCATCAGTACATACCTACACCTGATATCTCTTTCGACTCACGGCTTCTTAACTACGAAAACTTGACACCACAACCTCTTCTGAAAACTCTCAGAGAACCTGACGTTCCTCTAGGTTGGTCAGGTAGGATTTTATTTAGTCGTGACCTATAAGTAACCTTTCTGACTACAACTTCGATTTTGAGGTTATGAAACCGGTGGACTACGTTTCTCGACTGAATAACCTTTTCTGGGACTACGACCCTCTCTAACTTCCGTCCTCCTCTGCCCCTACTGTCTCCTACTCTACCAACCTACCGTAGTGACTGAGTTACCTGTACTCAAACTCATTTGAGGACCTCAACCACTACCTGTCCCTTCGGACCGTACGACGTCAGGTACCCAAACGTTTCTAAATCTGTTCTGACTCGTCGACTTGACTTGACTTGACTTTCCCGAATCCTCCCTTTGAATTTAGGAGACCTCCTCTCTGGTCCTCGTTCCGAAGGTGTCCCTCGGGGTCGAGTTCCATGCGTGTCGGGTGGATATTAGTCTGGGATGTCGGTCTCTTGGCTGAGCTGACTGCAGATTCGGAGAGGACCCTGGTCCCGTCCAGTAGCGGGGCAGTCGTCAGAACCGTGGTCGCCTTCTCGACAGGACAGAAGTCTAGTCCACACTACGGGACACTTCACCGGGTGCCCCGTTTCCGGCAGTGCCTCCCGTAGTGAGTGGAAGTCAGACAGAAGAAGGGGACCAAGGGGAGTGGGTCGGACCCTCGTTGAAAAAGGCTACCATCATGATTTCAAGACGAAGAGGACCCTCTAACCAAACAGAAGTAGGACTCTGACCCCCAACACACTCACCAAGGTGAAGGGAAAAACAAGGTGGAGGAGCCTTTGAATCTCGGGTCCACACCGGAGGTATCGTTCTGATATCAGTACGTCCTTGGACCCGTGAACGGAGTTTTCTTGAGGGACGGAGGCAAGGGTTTTCAATTTTGAGTTACTTGTTGGATGACATATTGTGCCCCTCGAGATGAATTAAGAGACGTCACTGGACTTACCCTTCCTTCGGGTGTTCCTCCTCTATACACATATGCATACCGACTAAGTAGAACGACATGTTTCCTGTGGTTGTAACATTCCGTTGATATAGGTTATTTTTAAATAAACTTTTTTGAGTTTGTCTTATAGGAATTAGAAATGTGAAAGTGTTAATATGAGGGGGGAAAAAAACTTTGTTATGACAGAAAAGTTTGACATATAGACTTAGAAAGAGTACATTTATTTAATAAAACGAATGTCACAGAGAGGAACCAAAGTTTTACATATGGAACTTAATGAAGAGTTTAGGTTTAATACTCAGAGGGAGGAGATACGTGAGGTTGTGCCAAAGACCTTTCTACGTCACTGACACACACACACACACACACACACACACACACACACACACTTTAGGACGTAACATGGGTCCATGTTTATTGGACGTTTCGACAAGCCTATTCTTGATTTACTGACTAGTGAGTCGGTACGGATCTCCTACAAGAAAGTAACGAAACACGGAACTCACTATTTTCAGTAGAAGTTTCAAAGGACCCACGTCCCCAAGGGACAACCAGGTCACCAATTCGTAGACGGAACGTCACATCCCCTCTCCACAAACTAAGGACCAGTCCCTTGATTCCAAACGTGGACGGAGTCTCGTTGGTTCGGGTGAGCACCGTTAATGACTCGGACGCACGAGACCTCGCACACACGGTGTTGATTTCTCGGGTGTACGCACTTACTTTCTAGGGCGTCCTGTGTTACTTCTGGGACACACGACGTTGATTCTGAACTACGTCGGTCAATTATTTATAAAAAATTCTTCAAAGGACTCAGATACACGAATGAGGTGTTGACATTTAGGAGTACCAGACATAAAATTGAAGTAAAGACGGAAGTACAAGGGTAGGAACACACGGAAATAAAAAACAGGTGTAAACAAAAGACGAGACCAACATAAAATACGTAGGAACCTTCGAGGGGGTTTAGGAAAGATGTCGGTCCGTCCCTCGTTTAGTTGGTCGGTCGGATGGTTGTTCGGCCGACGTCCTGAGGAGTTGAACAGGGAAACAAGAAGGTCGTGGTCGGTCGTCCACCGTGATTCCACGAGGGTTTTCAGTATGGTCCCAACTCCGCCCCGTCCGAATCCATAACTCACCTGTCACCGACGTCTACCTCCGGAACCCCTTAAATCTCCTTTCCCTGACCCCGTCTTAATTACGTAGAGGACGTAATTAATAAAGGTCCGACCCTACTAGGAGTCCGAAGGACCTGATTAAATACAGTGTATTCATAAGATCCCCCGAAGGGACCGCCGAGTCTGCCATTTCTTAGACGGACGCTATACCCAAGCTAGGGACCCAGTCCTTCTAGGGGACCTTCTCCCGTCGCGTTGAGTGTGGTCATAAGAACGGACCTCTCAAGGTACCTGTCTCCTCGGACCTCCCGATGTCAGGTACCTCAGAGTTTCTCAACCTGTACTGACTCACTGAGAAAAAAAGAAGTTCATAAGATCCAGTTACAGTCCTCGTTTCCTCTCTGATCGAGTTTACACGAGTCACGAACCGTGTATCATCCACGAGTCCTTTAACACCCCCGGGAGGAAGGGGATGACAAGCACCCACCGAAATGAGGAAGTCCCTGGTCCTACACCCCGGGTTAGATTCTGGTACGATGGTGACGGAAAGAGGGGACCATAGTACTTGGGGGAGAGACGTCCTGTCTCGCCTCCGTCTGGGGACGACCCGTCCCGACTAGAAAGAGAACATCGACGAGAAAGACATTACTCTAAGGTCCCCACCTTCCTCCGTCATCGAACAGGGTGAAGGGGAACAGGAGTCCGAGAAGAGGGTCTTCTCCTTCGGTCCCTCTTCCCGTGAAACGGTCCTCGGACACGACACGGGTCGTCGTTCGGGGTCACCTTTCTTGTTGTCTGTCTTGGACTGTTGGTCGGGACCGTTGACAACGAGACCAAGTTTCGAACCTGAACTACAGTCTGTCTGGAGTCTAACCTCCATCGTAGACTTGTGCCGACGAATAACTTAAGATTGGAATTCGTTTAAGGAATTCGAGCGGTTCGGAGTCAAAGGAGTAGACATTTCACCTCGCCAATTATGGATGGAGTATTTTATCAGTACTCTTAGGTTTCTTAATTACGTATATTGCAGGAGTCGGACCGTGGATCAAGGTCGGTCACGACTGGTAGTGATAAGACGTAAAACACCTCAGTGAACCCCGTTCGTTGAACCAGGGTGTCTCGGAACAAAAGGAATAAACGTTTTACCCTGATACCTATAGGAGGAGGGATCCAATAACCCTCCTAATTCCCTTATATCGGAGAATTATCATCGGTCCTGGGTTTACTACGAGATAACAACGCACGACTTAACCTAAAGACACTGAGACTCCGACCTTCCTTCGTGAGTGACTTAGGGACATGTTGTAGGGGAGACTCATCTAAGGAATACAGACGAACTTACGAAGGTCACTATCCTCTGAGTGGTGGAGAGTCCTTCGGACGGGGAAGAAAAAGACAAGTCGAGACCGATGTCGCGGGAAGAAGTACGTCCCGGTTCTAAGCAGAGGGTCATCAAAAGGTTGTCCCTCAACTTGCATAAGGTTTGGAATTAAAGGGTAGTGACTGGGACCCCCGGTATTGATTGAGGAGTGAAGGGAAGGGGTACTGAAGACGATTTACCTAATCAGGAGGTCCGAAACGTGTTAATCTAAGACCTAGATCGTTCGTCCCCTCCCCTTCCTACGTCTCCCCCCCTCCCCACGTCAACTCCAAAGGACGGAAATTCCTCCCGTTAATTGACGAAGGGACGGTCCCGACCCCACCGGGACAGCGGGACCACTGGTCACACTCTCCAACGAAGAAGACCCTGACCACTGTAGTGTAAGTCCCTGCTGCAAGTGCCTCGGTGACATGTGTAGTACCGACAGACCGGCACCAGTCCCGCCGCGGGTGACCGACGTCTACCTTTGACTCCGAGTCTCCCCTTCACCGGTGTGCCCCTCGAGTCGGACGTGTACTCAAGTAAGTAAGTAGGTAGGTTTACAAGAGACTCGGGAATGAGTCGTGGTCCACGACACGACCTACGAACCCTACGACGTTATTTACTCTGTTTCTGTACTAAAAGATGTTTCTATCACCATTTCTAGTCGCTTCTCCCTCTGAATCTCCTCTAGTGAATGAGAGGGACGTTTGACCTTCCTACCGGACAAGTAAGTGGGTAGACAGGTAGGTAGGTAAGTAGGTAGGTTAGGTGGTTGTACATGACCCACAGATTTGAGTCAGGTCTCCAACTCTGAGGTACGAGGATTATATCTCCTGTCCCCAAGCTAGGGTCCAACCCTGTGATCCTAGGACGTACGAGATGGACCGTCGGTTTTTTTTTTTTTTAAAAAAAAAATGTATTTCATTTTAATCTCCAGGGGTCTTAAGTCTCTACGGACCTTAGTCCTGTAGTCAATTAAACACACTACGTCTTTGGAGAGAAAAGAACCCTGAAACCCCCCGGAACATGGGGTCGGGTGCACAAAGTATCACTGTTTGAGGTGGAAGGTGGAACCCTCCACCACGGGTACTGGATCAGATTCGGGTCGTCACGAAAGGTACTAGTCGAGTCCTTTTCTGGGTACTGGATGCAGTCCGAGTAGCTCTGGTTGTCCAAAGTTAGGGTCCTGAAACTAAACTCTATTCCTCCTTCTACCGTTGGGTGTGGTCACAAGAGTAGACCTCTTAGGGTACCTGTCTCCTCGGACCACCCGGTGTCAGGTACCCTAGTGTTTTCTCGACCTGTGTTGACTCGCTCATTGTGTGTGTCGCTCCTTCTCGTGAGAGGGAGGACAACCTGAACCACAACCCCACTACCCTCGACGACCCCCAGTGTGGTCCCTCGACCTCTTGTCTAGATTGGGTCCGGTCCATCCGTTCCCGGTAGCTGTAACAAGCTCAGGACTTAGGTAAATACGGACTTCGGCCTAGATAGATGGGACACTCAACAAAAAACAAATTCCATCAGACCCATAACGTAGTAAAAGTTGTCTGCTCCGACGGACTAAGGTCGTGTCAGGAGGAGGAAGGTCGACTGGGGCCCGTCCGTAGCGCCAGAGACCAAAGACACCGACGGAGCGGCGGAGGACGGGTGCGGATAGGGGTGTCAGGGACTGAGACGGAGGGGCGACAGTTTCTACTTCCGACGGAGAGAGTCGGTCGGAGTCCCTCAGTCCGGAGAGTTGGTTCAAGTCAAGTGCCGTCGGATCGAAGTAGGAGGTCAGAGTAGAGGCAGGGTCTTGAGCTTTGTCCTCGGAACAGTGACTTTCAGGGAAGGAACCCGTCAGGGGACTCCTAGGACGGACGACTTCTACGAAAGATAGAACCATTTACGGGGGAGGTAGGGGTGTTCAGGGAAAGCGATCTTCAGTCGGCCGGCGGAGGAGGGAAGTGTCTCAAACGGAGGTTTATGAAAAGTCTTAGGTGGAGAGCAGAAGGGAAGACTCCGCTGGGACCAAGTCCAGGGTTGTGTACAGTCGAACTGAAAGGGTAGTCGAAGGAGGAACTTCACAGGACCGGAGGTCAGTAGTAGAAGTTACCTCCAGGTGGGAAACCCTGAAGTATCTAGGTCTCTTTTCTTTTCACTCAGTGAATCAATCAGTGTGAGATACACTGGGGTGCCTGACATCGGATGGTCCGAGCGCGTACCTTAAGAGGTCCGTTCTTATGACCTCACCCAACGGTAAAGTAAGAGGTCCCCTAGAAGGTTGGGTCCCTGACTTGGGTCCAGAGGGCGTAACGTCCGTCTGAGAAACGACTGATTCGGTGGTCCCTTGGTAGGTCTCTCTTAAGGAAGTCAACTCTAAGTCTCTCTTAAGAAAGTTAACGGTCGAACCCCATCCCGTTCTCCCTTATGAAGACCGACAATATAAGCCCCTCGTCTCGTCCCTTTCCCCCGATTTCAGGGTAGTGAGTCTGACATACAGGGAATGAAAGAGAAAGTCAGAAGAAGAGACGACACGGACTGTGAACACTCAGGAACCACTGAGTCAAGGGGACACGACACGACACGAATCAACGAGTCGGTATAGGCTGAGAACCGCTGGGGTACCTGCTATCGGGAGGTCCGAGGAGACAGGTACCCCTAAGAGGTCGGTTCTTACGACCTCACCCAACGGGACGGAAGGAGATCCCTTAGAAGGGTTGGGTCCCTAGTTCGGGTCCAGAGGGTGTAACGTCCGCCTAAGAAATGGCCAGACGTCCACCAGTAAATGGGGACATTCTGGACTCTCTGTAGAAAGACGCAGATCCGAAGGGTGGTCTGGACCGGGGAGGTACTGGACTCGGAGACCCTACGAGTCCTGTTTGACTGACAGAGGAGGAAACAGAGAAGAGACTCCCGTGAAGTAAAAAAGGATTAAAAAAAGAAAGCCGGTGTGGGACGCCGGACACCCTAGAATCAAGGTCCCTTGGACTCAGGAGACACCACCTTGTCACTTCAGACTTGGTGACTCGGTGGTCTCTTTAGGGAGACGTCCGTAAAGTCTAACATCGATGGAGAGACAATCGTAGGGAAGAAGGTTTCCAAACAACTCCAGAAGAAAAGACGAACACGAGGACAGGGTCGAAGCAACACTAGTACTCGACCAAATATGGACGAGAATGGGAAGTGACAGTCAAAGTCCCGGACTCCTCCCTGTCTCCCGTCTATGGACCCGACTATGATACAGGTTCACCGACAGTTAGTTTCAGGACGGAGGGTGAGACAGGAGTGGGGGAGGATGGACCGAAGACGGGGACGGGTAGGGACCTCGTGTGAGGGACCCAGAGATCCTGGTCCAGATGTCCTAGTGAAAGACAAGAGTGCACTGAATTGCCGAACCATTGCAAACTGGGAGAGTTCGAACAAGAACAAACTGAGACAGGACGGAATCTAAGAACCCCCCTGTGTCACAGTACTTCTGGGAAGGACACAAAGAGGTTTGGAGACGGCTTCGGAGACCTAGATTAAAAGACCGAAGAGAAGGGAGACGAAGGAGACTTTATAGTAATAAAGAGTCCCCAGGGAAGAGTCGGGGGTAAGGAAGAATGGGATCTCTCAAAGGGACTCCCGAAGGAGGGAGGGGTGTTTAAGTCTCCAAAGGGAGGTTTTCGACTAGTAAAGGTTTACGACCGAGGGACGGGACTAGGGAGTGGACCTAGGTCTAGGGTAGAGGTCGACACAGGGTCTGGGGAGAAGAACTCTCCGGAATACAGTTTTCGACCGGAACCGAAAAGGGAGGAGGACTTAGACAAAGAGAAGGATCCTTTCCGGGGGTAGCAGACAAATCAACGGGTCTTTGAACCCACAGTAGGAACTGGTAGGACAAAAGACAAAGGTGTGAGTTGACGAGTGGTTCAAAATGATGAAATGGAGAGATTATTTAGAGAGGCACGGGTAGGTGTGAAGTGGGGATTTCGAAGAGAAGTGACCAGAGGGACAGGGGACGTAAGGTGTGATGACGAGTGGAGGACAATTTGTCGTTTAAAGTGGTTCGACGATTACCGAGGGTGCTGAATCCTTAATTCAGGTTTACCGGGGGTTCCGACCTCAACGGTCTAAATCGTGTGTTTTATGTCCTACAGGTCAATTTAAACTTAAAGTCTATTTGTTAGAAAAAAAAAAACAAATTCACATTCATACAGGGTGAATGATAGACCGTAGACCTAGGAAAGGTGTGGGGTTGGAGTAAAGAACGATACGACATAAAGTGTAGACTGAGAGTCCGATCTGGCTTGACAAACTTGAACTTGAGGAGTCGACCTTCTCTGTCGAGAGTGGTTATTCGAGAAGAATGGACGACGGGGGTGGGGCTTTCCGGGACAAGGGAGGAACGGGACTGGTCGGAGACGAGTGGGGACCCCAAGGGAGGAGATTCTTCCGAGAGACGAGGGAGTATTGACGACGAGTGAGTGAGTCAACACAGACTGAGGATCACTGGGGCACCTGACAGGTACCTTAAAAGGGTCCTTTCTTGTGACCTCACCCAACGATAAAGGAGGGGGTCCCCCTAGAAGGGTTGGGTCTCTGACGTGGGTGCAGAGAACGAAGAGGACGTAACCGTCCGCCTAAGAAATGGGTGACCCGGTGGACCCTTCGGAAGGAGTCTTATCTAAACCGAGGAAGGGACTCACCGGTCTCCGGGCAAAGGGACCTGCCGTCGTGAAGTAGCCGACCGAACAGGGGAATCAACCGAGAAAAAGAGAGACAACGGCTGTTCCTCGGCAGTCGTTGAGACACTGGGTGTAGACCTGGTCGGGCGTACCGGGGTAGGTCGACCTCCGAGGGCCCCCGGACCTCGGAACCGACTCCGGGGTCGAAAGAAAGACGAGAGAACCGGACCCAGGGTCAGACAACCAAGTGTGAGGAGGGAACGAACTTAAGGGTACTTTTCACCGGAGGTGGGCATCGGGGGACGGGTCCTGATCTAATGTTCTACGACTCTGTTACCTCCGCCGCTCGGTCTAAAGGTAGTCCGGACGGAACGGTAGGGGACGTCGTGAGCGGACACGTAGATCCCCAGTCTACGACTGTCGTCTCCAGTATTTCGCGTTCCGAGTGAGTGTGACCCGGACGGACGGGGACACCCCCATTTCCCCTCCCTCGAACCGGAATTTCAACCCTGGGACCGAAACTTAGGGTCAGGACTGGGAAAGCTCGCGGTACGTCTTTCCGGTCTACTCGTGTGGGGGAGGGGACCGTGGAGTAAAAGAACGGACATTTCACCCCTGTCGTTCCTCTGGTTTGGTCAGTTAGGAGTTCCTTTAGTTGAGACTTATAAGTAACCTTCCTGACTACGACTTCGACTTCGAGGTTATGAATCTGGTGGACTAGGTTTCTTGGTCGAGTGACCTTTTCTGGGACTACGACCCTTTCTAACTTCAGTTTGCCTCTTTTCTCACCGTCTCCTACTCTACCAACCTATTGTAGTCACTGAGGTACCTGTACTTAAACCCGTTGGAGACCCTCTCTCACTCCCTTCAGACCTCAGGACGTCAGGTACCCCAACGTTTCTCAACCTGTGTTGAATCGCTGATTTGTTGTTTCACCCCTATTATTACAAATAGAGTGTCGTATACGACAGTTTCTTCACACCGATTGTGTACGTTCTCGTGTGTCGTCGTGTATCCTACGCCGAGGCCGGAAGCGAACGGAACGAGTTCCGACCACCGACGTCCTACGACCCTGGTCTCGCGAGGACCGTCGAAAGAAAGAAGGGTCGCAGTGATTGTCCCATAGTGATTGGTCAGAGCTCCTCCTCCCGACAATCTCGGGTGAGAGGTGGGGGGCGAGACCGAGGCAAGTCGTAGAGGTGACACTTAGTTATCGGGTCCACTCGTGTCTCCTCGACTGTTTCGTTCGATTTCCACTCCTGTTAATTTGTCTCTCCGTGTTCCGATCTCCTGTTTCGCCAACCGGCCCTCGACCTCTTTGGTCCCGGAGGACGGAGGAGGTCAAACGGAGAAAGAGACAGGGTCGTGGGAAGTCTAGGGTCTCCTTACCCGTGACACCGGTACACCAGATACGACTGAGTCGAAGGTGGAACCACCTCGTCCAAGGGGGTATCTGTAAGAACCCTGTAAAGAGTCGTGAGGAGTGAGAAGTAGGGTAAATAAATAACTACAGTAATAAATACAGAGTTTGACAGTACGTTTCTCTTTTTTTCTTACCCTTTTTTTTAATTCCCTTGTCTTATAAGTTTTGATCCTTAAGGAACCACTAGGTCACCAATTCTGAACCACGAAAGTGACGGTCCCCGGGCACAAACTAAGGACCAACCACCCCCGATTCTAAGGTGTTCGGTACCCGAGTTTTTTTTTTTTTTTTTTTTTTTTTCTCTCTCTCTTTTCTTTTTTCTTTTGTTGGGTCTTTGACATCCTGTTAATGTTTTCCAGTTTGTGTACACATTACTTTTAGGGTTTTCCCTTCTTTCTCCGTTTCCTCCTCCTCTCTAAAACCTTCTTTCTTACCGACTCTTAAAAGGTTTTAACTACTGTCTGAGAGAGACGGTGGACGAAGGTTTAACACTCGTGGAACTCCTGTCCTCAGACAGTCAAACGTTTACTATTATTGGCTTTTACAAATCCTACTGTAAATTCTTCACAAAAAATTTTCAATGTACATATGTGTGTCGGAAAGTAAAGGTTGAAGTTGTGTATTTCTGGAGTCCTTCATAGTAAAGGTCGGAACGTCCTTCTGGTTTGACTTCTTTGACGTTTAGAACCCAGGTGGTCTCTTGACTCAAGTGTCCCGTTTGGGAAGGACTTTTTGACCTGAGTCCCCCTTTTGTGTCTTAGTGTTGGACTATTCGGAGGGGTCCCCTCGGAGACCTCGGCATTACCCGTCCTCGTGAGGACTACCATTGACTATCTAACGACCTCCGAGTCACACCTGGTGCAACTCTCAAATTTTAAGGATCTATTTTATATACACCCGAAATCGAGGTCCAAAATAGAGGTCCAAGAGTGTTTCTTCCGATCTCTCTTTAAGAGAGAGTGAAGATCTTCCTCGTCTCCTTCTCAGTGACAACAAATCAGCGATTCAGCGCAGACTGAAAAAACACTGGAGTACCTGACATCGGACGGTTATCGGACGGTCTGAGGAGACAGGTACCTTAAAGGGTCTATTCTTATGACCTCACACAACGGTAAAGGAAGAAGTCCCCTAGAAGGGTTAGGTCCCTAGTTTGGGTTCAGAGGACGCAACGTCCACCTAAGAAATGGTTACTCGTTGTCCCTTCCTTAACTGGTGAAAAGTTTATGTGGATCCAGAGACAGACATTCTCTCGGTACACCACGGTTACTATTTCTACGGTCACGTAGGGTGACGTAGGGTGACGGTGACACCCAAGTTGGGGACCTAGCCCTTCTAGGGGGCCTCTTCCTTTACCGTTGGGTGAGGTCGCAAGAACGGACCTCTTGGGGTACCTGTCTCCTAGAACCGTCCGAGATCAGGGTACCCCAGAGTTTCTCAGTCTGGGTTGACTCGTACTTTCGTGTTGTGTAAACAGTCATTGTTTCCAGACGGAGGTTCCTTTTGACGAAATGTCTCAGAATAGACTAGAACCATTTCCCGTCTGCAGGACAGAGTTTACCCTCACTCCCTCCTCGATCCTTCGAGTGTCAAGTCCTTGAATACGTCACGTGCACACGAGTCGGTACAGGTTGAGAAACTCTAGGGTACCTGACATCGGGAGGTCCGAGGAGATAGGAACCCCAAAAGGTCCGTTCTTATAACCTCACCCAACGGTAAAGAAGGAGATTCTCTAGAAGGACTGGGACCCTAGTTTGGACTCAGAGAACACAAAGAACGTAACCGTCCGTCTTATTTCAGTGTCGGGTCGGTGAGTCCGTGTGATGTTTTTTACCTTGTTTGTTGACCCTAAATTAGCATTCTGATGTCTTACGAAGGGAGGGGTCACGGTATCGTGTGCAGTTGTCCAGTTGATAACAAATCTCTCCACGTTCTGTTTCTACGATAAATTCTATCTGAAGAATCCCTCTGAGTTTCTGTTATCCTCTCTTTTGTCGTTCCTTGATCTTCTTTGACTTCGGAGACCGTGGATACCGACGTCGTTTGGACTTTCTGTCGGGACGAAAATCGCTCCAATTGTATTTTGAAGTGTGATTTTCGGACCAATGGAGTCAAGGATCATGGTCTATGGAGTACCGGTGGAAAGTTGTTTTTTAATGTTCGGAACGGTTTCCTGTGTTTTTTCGGACCATACTTCTCTGTTTCGTTCGTAGTGTGGTTCTGAGTTTATATTACGTTCTAAACCTGAACAGTCTATTTCATAAACTTCGATACTAATTGTATAATTCCCCTAATTATACCTTTCTCATCCGTCGTACATTCTTGTCTATTTATTACATTCGTCTCCTTCTTTAAGATTCTGAGTATTCCTTTACGATCTTTAGTTTTAGTGACATTGTTTTTACTTCTTACGGAAACTATCCGCATAGTCATCTGATCTATGTCGGTTTCTTTCTTAGCTACTCAGAGTTTTATACAGTTATCTTCGTAAGGTTAAACTTTACGTTTGTTCTTTTTGAGACAGTGAACATAAGTTGTATCATAATCTTCAGGATCGGTGGCGTTAGTCTGTTCTTTTTCTTTATTTTCCTTAAGTTTTACCTTTCTTTCTTTATTTTGACGGTGATAAACGTCTACTGTACTATGATGTGTTTCTTATAGGATTTCTACCCTGGTTTTATGACGATCTCGAGTAGTTACTTAAATCACTTCAGTACCCTATTTTTATGTGTCTTTAGATACTGTGAATATATAAATATTGTTTACTAGTCCTCCTTTAATTCTTTTGTTAGGGTAAGTATTAACGAAGTTTTTCTCATTTTATGTATCCTTATTTAGATTGATTCCTCCATTTTCAGTTATGTGTATAAGTTCCGTTAGGGATGACTTTACCGTTTCCGTGCAAAAGTGTCTTGATCTTGTGTGTTAAGATTTTGAAATCAGGCCTTTATGTTTTCCGGGACTTATCGGTTTTATTAGAACTCCCTCTTCTTGTTGCAACCTTCATAGTGTAAGGGACCAAAGTTCGATATGACGTTTGAGTGTCATTAGTTTTGTCATCCGTGTGTTTATCTGTGTATCTACCTACCTTCTCTTGTCTCTCAGGTCTTGACTTGGGTATGAATATACTCGTCAATTAGAAACTGTTTCTTCCGTCCTTATATGTTGCTCCTTTCTGTCGGTGAAGTTATTCACCACAACCGGTTTGACCTGTCGATGTGCGGTTTCTTAGTAGAATGTGGTACGTGTTTTTATTTAAGTATTACTTAATTTCTGAATCTACATTCTGGACTTTGGTATTTTGAAGATCTTCTTTTGTTTCAGTCATGTGAAGAACTGTAACCAGAATCATCATAAATATATATATGTACACAGTCCGTTCCGTTTGTTTTGGTTTTTATTTGTCTACCCCAATGTAGTTTGAGTTTTGGAAAACATGACGCTTCTCAAAGGGTCCACCATTTCCTAGACGGACGGATACGTCCTTTGTGTTCTCTGCGTTCAAGATAGGGATCCAACCCTTCTAGGGAACCTCCTCCTTTACCATAGACAAGGTCATAAGAGTGGACCTTCTAGGGGACCGGTCTCCTCGGACCGTCCGATGTCAGGTACCCCAACGTTTCTCAGTCTGTGCCTACTCGTCGACTCGTGTGTCCTTTCCTTTGGTAGTCGTTTTGTTGTGGGTGACTTAACCTCTTCTATAAACGTTTACTATGTAGACTACTCCCAAATCATAGATTTTATATGTTTTTAGAGTATGTTGAGTTGTGGTTTTTTGTTTGTTGGGTCAATTTTGTACCTGTCTACTAGACTTTTCTGCAAAAAGGTTTCTTCTGTATGTCTACCGGTTGTCCGTGCACTCTTCTAGGAGTCATAGTGATTAGTAGTCCTTTTACTCCTAGTTTTGGTTTTACTCTATAGCGAAGTGTAAACAGTCTTACCGATAATAATTCTTTTTTTTTTTTTGACAACCACTCCAACATCTCTTTTCCCTTTAGACATACGTCCAGTACTTCGTTGTCAATCTTGACCTGTACCTTATTGTCTGACTAAGGTTTAGTCCTTTCCTCATGCAGATCCGACACATAGCAGTGGGACGAATAAATCGAATATACGTCTCATGTAGTTCGCTTTACGGTCCGACCTGTTTCGTGTTCGACCTTAGTTCTAACGGCTCTCTTTATAGTTATTGGAGTGTATGTGTCTACTGTGGTGGGAATACCGTCTTTTACTTCTTGATTTCTCGGAGAACTACTTTCACTTTCTTCTCTCACTTTTTCAACCGAATTTTGAGTTGTAAGTCTTTTGCTTCTAGTACCGTAGGTCGGTACAGTTTATCTACCCCTTTTTTACCTTTGTCACTGTCTGAAATAAAAACCCCCCGAGGTTTTAATGACGTCTACCACTGACGTCAGTAATTTAATTTTCTGCAAGCAAGGAACCTTCTTTTCGATACTGGTTGTATCTGTCGTATAATTTTTCATCTCTGTAATGAAACAGTCGTTTCCAAACGGATCAGTTTCGATACCAAAAAGGTCCTCAGTACATACCTACATTCTCACCCTGATATTTCTTTCGACTCGTGGTTTCTTAACTACAAGAACTTGACACCACCACCTCTTCAGAGAACTCTCAAGTTGACGTTCCTCTAGTTTGGTCAGGTAGGATTTCCTTTAGTCAGGACTTATAAGTAACTTTTCTGACTAGGACTTCGACTTTGAGGTTATGAAACCGGTGGACTACGTACCTTGACTGAGTAACCTTTTCTGGGACTACGACCCTTTCTAGCTTCCGTCCTCGTCTTCCCTTGTTGTCTTCTACTCTACCAACCTACCGTAGTGACTGAGTTACCTGTACTCAAACTCGTTCGAGACTCTCAACTACTACCTGTCCCTTCGGACCGTACGACGTCAGGTACCCCAGTGTTTCTCAGTCTGTACTGAGTCGCTGACTTGACTTGACTCTCTTTTCCCTTGTGAACACGTGATAACCACCCTTTCATTTACAGATATAGGTCAGTTTGACAAAGGGTTTCAACGAATTAATCGAAACAAAGAAGGGGGAAACGGAAGACGCCCCACGACAATAAAGTAAACAGTATGTCAACTCAAATAGACAATGACAAACTTAGTGAAACCCCCAACAGGAACGTGGGATCAACGAAGATAATTAATCGAAATCTCATACACTTTGTAACAGTTCCAAGACACTCAGTCTCGATGTGTTCTTCTGTTTCTTTAAGGTGACCAGAAAGAGAAGTGGTGGAACACACACGAAGAGGAAGAAAGATGGAACAAACGTGGATTGGGGACATCTACCGGTTAGGGTAATCGGAGACCAAATAGGAATGACATAAAGAAGACGAGTTTACTCGTCTGTATATATAAAAGAATACAGAGAAATTTTTTATATAAATAGAACTTTTGTGAGCCAGTTGTAAAGATATTACATCTAAGATTCGGACTCTAAAGACGACACATGACACACACAGAGACGTCTCGTCTCGTCCCCGAGTCACTTTACTACTTCTTACTTACTTAAGAACTGACGTGTGATTACGTGACCCACTGAATCCCTTTCAGAGTAGTACAAAGACCTGAAGTCAATAAGGTTGAAACATCCGTTCCCTTACGAGAAGGTCGAGACTACGTTATCGTGTGATACTGCTTACGACGTTTTGTACGTCTAGGTGGAACAAAATAACGTGAAGTGTCTATTGAAAAAAAAACATGTAACATGTAGGTGGTTAGATAGTCGCGGTAAAAAAAGATTGTCGTAAACGAACAAAGCACAGAAACACGGTGTAAAACCACTAAGAGAGTTGTAAAGTTTATAAAAGCACTAAAAATATAAACAATGCCATTGGATACTAGTCACTAGAAAAATTAGATAAACAAGTAAATAAAAACCGACACGACCCAGAAGTGACGACACACCCTAAAGGAGATCAACGTCGCTCGTCCCTGATGAGAGATCCAACACTACACGCCCGAAGAACAACGTTACCTAAGAGAACGCCGTCTCGTGTTCGAGATCTTGGGAACCCGAAGTGATCAACGTCGGGTCCCCGAACAATCAACACCGAACGACCGAGATCTCGAGTCCAAGTCAACTCCAACACCGTATCATCCCCGAAACAACGAGACATCGGGTACCCTACAAGGGTCTGGTCCCTAGGTTAGGACAGAGGACGTGACCGTCCCCTAAGAAATGGTGACTCGATGGACCCTTGCGGGATTTGCTGATGAGTTTCGTGTCTATTCAGTCTCTGAAAGAGGTAGTGCCGAAGAGTCGAGACTTGATCCGAGTCACTGAAAGGTGCCTCCGACGACTTAACGGACTCGAATACAGTCGCACGTTGACAAAAAAAAAAAAAAGAATGTTGTAAGTGACTGTAGGACACATAATTAAGAAACCTGATGAGGAATTGAATACAGTGAGAACCCAAAAGTCTCCGTCACACTGGGTTCTCCTAGAAAGAAGGATCCCCGATTCTCCGAACGTCGGACCTTTGGTAGGTGACTGGTTTTCCCACTAAGACTGTCGCTCCTGAAGGCCGGGACTTTAACGACAGTCTTAACGTCCAACCCCACCGTCCTGGACGGACCGGGGGACACACAGTGTGAACCAGTCACAACGAAGAACACCGACCAAACTCTCGATTCTGGCAGAGGAAGGGGAAAAGTGCACCCGACTCCCTTAACCAGAAGTGACGGAAAGCAAACCAAGTTCTCCGGTCCCGATTTTTACCAAAGTGAACACGGATGATAGTCGTTTACAGGGGACCCACGTCATGTCCTTTATATGTTTCCGGCGTCGTGCTTCCTCCGAGAGAGACCTGTGTTAGAAAAACTACTGCACGAGGGACCCGACGATGGAATTTACTGAGGCCTCCGAGACAAGTATATCTTTCTTATGTTTCGTGATTCCTCCGACCAGACGACCAGAGGCACGACCATCTCAAGGGACTTTAGGACGTCACGTCCCCGGGACCACGACGGAGGTAGGTAAAGGACTCGGCTTTTGGGTTCCGAATCAAGGTGACTTTTAGTCCCTTTCCCTCTTGAAATTCTTTAGGAGACGAAGGTTTAAGTCCGTCAAGGTCGTAAAAAGTTTTCCAACCGTCCTTTCAACCGACAACAACAAGTCCACGATTCAGTACAGGTTGAGAAACACTGGGGTACTTGACGTCGTGTGGTCCGAAGGGACAGGAAGTGGTAGAGGCCGTCAAACAAGTTTGAATACAGGTAACTCAGTCACTACGGTAGGTTGGTAGAGTAGGAGGCAACAGGGGAAGAGGAGGACGGAAGTCAGAAGAGGTCATAATCTCAGAAAGGGTTACTCAGTCAAGAAGCATGGTCCATCGGTTTCATCACCTCGAAGTTGAAATCGTAATCAGGAAGGTTACTTGTAAGTCCCAACTAAAGGAAATCCTAACTCTCCAAACTAGAGGAACGTACTTTAAATCATGGTTTTTATAATAAACTTTTTTCTCTCTCTCTTTACAGGGTTAGTCCAGAAAAGTCTTTTAGGGTCCAAACCATTTTACCTTGTCTCAGGAAACGATGTCCTGAACAGTCTCAGAAAGTATATGACTTCTGAGACATTTAGGTTCTCCTTCTCCACCTGACACCGTAAAGAATTTAAATAAAGTGATATCTTAAAGGAAAGGGGCGGAAAAAAACCCTTTGATTGCAAAGTCCTTCGTATGACCCTTTGAAGGCACGTTCTTATACAATAGGGGGGTTCAGTCGAAAGGAGTTCTTGTTACGTAATCACTTTACATTTCAACGATGTCGTGGCCCTTGGGTAAGATTAGGGGCTCCTTGAGACACACATCGTCTTTAAAAATACCGAGTGTCGGTAAGTAGGGTGTCTGTACAACTCTTCGTTTGAGATCCGGAGTAACGTTCGAATCCGACCCCTATAGATAGTTCTTGATCCTTTTCATACTCTAACACAGGACGAACACTCGATGACACCCATGGACATCCTTTGCGTTCTCAGGACCCAGTCTCTGTTTCCTGAAATAATGAGTGTCGTACCGTTCACTCATATAATCACATAAACATATGACTAGTTTACATGTATGCAAACGTACAAATATATGTGTTTGTAGTCATATAAACAGGGTCACTCAGGGTGCCCCCATCCTACGAACCAAATCTTTTATTTATGTCTCCTGTGGACCAATTTAAACTTTAAATCTATTTACTATTTACGGAAAGAAATTAAATAGAGTTTATAACGTACTCTGTATAGATATGATTTTTTCATCACTGACCTTAAAGGGACCGTCAGGTCACCAATTCTGAGACGCGAAGATGACGACCCAAGGTAGGGACTGGTTCCTTGACTCTAGGACGTACGGAAGGGCACATCGTTTATTTATTTATTCATCGGTAACGAATAAACTTTGAGTTGGAATGTACCCGTAGGATATCAAGTTATCCGTTTAGATGTGTGTAGGTCAACCTATGGAGTATACGCCACCCAACGTTATGTTCTCTACTCGGGACTCGAAACTCTTGGGGTTTGGAAAAGAAAAATTTTTATAAATAATGTAATAAAAACAGACACAACCCAGAATCAAAACAGAGTAACCTCAAGAACCCGAATGAATGGACGCTCCGTGGGCCCTAGAATCAAGGACTGGTCCTTGGGTAAGGGACGTAACCTTCCGTTTAAGGGTTTGCGACCTGGTGGTCCCTTCAGGGTCTCTCGGGGTTTGAAGTTATCACCCGTCCTTCGTACGGACGGAAAGCTAAGTCTCTCTTTCTGAGAGGTAGTAGGTTCCGACAAGTGGCACGTTTGCAAGAATTTTTCTATCAGACGTTGTTTGTCGACAGTCACAGAGGTGAAAGTTCTAGACTCTGTGGGTACCTCTAGACTGAGGGTTTTATAGGGTCCATACCCCTTCTCCCCTACCGACTCCAGAGAGAGGAGACCTCAGTCAAATTCACGAGCAGTTTCCCCGACGTAAGATGGGTAAAGAGAACGATTGGAGGGAGGGGGAGGAGATCAATGTCAGACAGAGGAAACGTCCTCCTTTCCCCCAATATACTATTAAGTTCAAGTCAAGATTACTTTATTGTCTACCGACGTCCTCGAGGGACCACCAGGTCACCATTCCTGAGTCGTGATAGTGACGGTCCCGGTCCCAAGTCCCTTGATTCTAGGGACGTTCAGTGTGTCTTGAGGGGGGGCGGGGGGGGGTTTTTTTTTCTCTCACTTTCTACCTACTCTCACGTGCGTACGTACGATTCAGTGAAATCAGCCCAGGTTGAGAAACCTGGGGTGCCTGACATCGGGAGGTCCGAGGAGACAGGTACCCTAAGAGGTAGTTCTTATGACCTCACCCAACGGTACGGGAGGAGGTCACCTATAAGGGTTGGGTCCCTAATTTCAGTGTAGAGAATACACTGAATAGAGAATACGTAATCGTCAACCCAAGAAATGGTGATCACGGTGGACCCTTCGGGTACTCTCATGTATCAGAGGGGGAAAGTCAAGTAGGTCGTTCACAAACGGGTCGTGGATGACACGTACCAGGTTCACACTCCCACCTGTGACCTCGACGTCACCCCGTCCTCTGACTGGCCTAGGGACGGGTGTCCCTCGAGTGTCAGACTACGTAAACTTTTCCCCTCGTTCTCCTTTTTACTGGAGAGGAAAGACATTTCTTTGTCGAGGTCTCCGTTTCTGGGACGAGTCAAGAGACGGACCTCCGGAGTGACGCCGGTGCACCCGATGAGAAACGACGGGTGGTGGAGCACACAGAGATAAAGGAGCTGAAACGAGGTGACGTCGACGACGGACCGTTACAGAGGGGAGGTGGGGAACGGAGGACGATTATGGGACAAAGACAAACCTTTTAAAGTCGAGTTTAGGACGGTGGAGGTACTTGGAAGGAGTCTTACTACGAGGAGAAAAAAAAAAATTAATATTTAAATTTAAATAAATAAAAACATACACAAGGTTATTTTGAAATAAATGTTTTCGGACTGCCATTCGACTTGAACCCCCGTCCGGTATTAAACGGTTACCGACAGGATTTTGGACCTCTCTAAATGTATCGGTAGACCTTTATCACTATATATGTCGGACACTATATATATTGAGTTCTGAACAACTAAACAAGTAAGGTAATTAGAAAAACAAACAAACAAAAAAAATAACCTCCTATTAACAAAATGTCCTAAAAAAACAATATATGTATATAGGGGAGGGAAAACTTTGAGGAAGGGTAGAGGGAGTAAGATCCAACTATGTCTCGGGGACAAACTCAAAGGACTCGGTATATCATTTAAGAACAACCGATAAAATGTATACCATCACATTCAAAGGTACAATGAGAAAGGTTTGTAGAGTGGGAGAGTAGGGGAGAGGGGTACAGGTACTTAGATAAGAGATATAGACAAAGAAGTAACGACGGGACATTTAAGAAGTCATGATAAAAAATTCTAAGACATATATACTCAATCTTATGTTATAAATACAAAATAGAAAAACTGAATGAAGTGAGACATATTATCCAAGATCGAAGTAGGTGGAGTAATCTTGACTGAGTTTACGTAAGGAAAAATCCCAACTCATTATAAGGTAACATACATATATGGTGTTGAAGAAATAGGTAAGTAGACAACTACCTGTAGCTCCAACGAAGGAACAAGATCGATGACGTTTATCACGATGTCACTTGTTACCCTATAGACGTAGAATAAGTCAAAACCAAAGGAGTCCCATATACGGATCCTCACCCTAACGACCCAGTATACCACCAAAATAAGGATCACAAAAAATTAGAGGTATGGCAGAAGGTATCACCGAAACATTTAAATGTAAGGGTGGTTGTCACGTTCTTGTAAGGGAAAAGAGATGTAGGAGGGGTTGTGACAAACATCTGAAAAACTATTCCCGGTAAGACTGTCCACACTCCACTAGAGAGTAAAACTAAACGTAAAGAGATTATTACTCACTACAACTCGCAGAAAAGTACACAAACAATCTGTAGACATACAGAAGAAACCTCTTTACAGACAAATCCAGAAAAGGGAGGAAAAACTAACCCAATATACCAAAAGATTCAACATACTCGACGAACATATAAAACCTTTAATTAGGAAAAAGTCAACAAAGTAAACGATAATAAAAGAGTGTAAGACTCCCAACAGAAAAGTGGAACGAATCTTAAAGGAAACGACACGTTTTCGAAAATCCAAATTAGTCCAGGGTGAACAAATGAAAACAAAAATAAAGGTAATGAGATCCTCCACCCAGTATCTCTTAGAACGAAACTAAAAACAGTAGCTCACAAGACGGAAAAAGGAGATTTTCAATATATCAAAGACCAGAATGTAAATCCAGAAATCAGGTAAAACTCAAATAGAAACACATACCATATCCTTCATAAGATTAAAGTAAGAAAATGTACATCGACAGGTCAAAAGGGTCGTAGTAAATAAATTCACCGACAGAAACGGAGTAACGTATAAGAATGGAGGAAACAGTTGTCATTCTATACGTATCCCCGTATCCAAATAAAGACCCGAAAGATAGAACAAGGTAACCAGACATAAAGACAAAAACACGGTCATGGTTTGACAGAACTACTGACATCGAAACACCATATTAGACTTCAGTCTTTTTAACTAAGGAGGTCGAGACAGGAAAGAGTTCTGCTGAAACCAAAAAGTCCCAGAGAACACAAAGGTATACTAGAAATAAAAATTAACGTCCTATTACTTTTCTGCGAATGAGGAACCTTCGTTTAAATACTGATTGGATCTGTCGTATAATTTTTCGTCTCTGTAATGAAACGGTTGTTTCCAGACAGATCAGTTCCGATACCAAAAAGGTCATCAGTACATACCTACTCTTTCAACCTGATATTTCTTTCGACTCGTGGTTTCTTAACTACGAAAACTTAACACCACAACCTCTTCTAAGAACTCTCAGGGAACCTGACGTTCCTCTAGGTTGGTCAGGTAGGATTTCCTTTAGTTAAGACCCACAAGTGACCTTCCTGACTACAACTTCGACTTTGAGGTTATGAAACCGGTGGACTACTCTTCTCGACTGAGTAGACTTTTCTGGGACTACGACCCTTTCTAACTCTCGTCCACCTTTTCCCCTACTGTCTCCTACTCTACCAACCTACCGTAGTGGCTGAGTTACCCGTACCCAAACCCACCTGAGACCTTTAACCACTACCTGTCCCTCCGGACCGCACGACGCCAAGTACCCAACGTTTCTCAACCTGTACTGACTCGTTGACTTGACTTGACTTAATGGTATAACAACCAAAGACAGTATGTAGTGTACTTAGTCGGTATTCATATGTATACAGGTGAGGAAGAACTTGGAGGGAGGGTGGAGGGTGTGGTAGGGTGGGGAGATCCAACAGTGCCTCGTGGTCTAAACTCGAGGGACGAAGTACGTCACTTAAAGGTGACCGATAGATTAACAACAACAACAAGTTGTCAGTACGTCAGTACAGACTGATAAAAGTCGGGGTACCTGACGTCGTGTGGTTCGAAGGGACAGAGAGAGGTAGAGGACCTCGAATGAGTTTGAGTGTAGGTAGCTCAGTCACTACGGTAGGTTGGTAGAGTAGGAGTCAGTAGGGGAAGAGGAGGACGGAAGTTAGAAAGGGTCGTAGTCCCGGAAAAGGTTACTCAGTCAAGAAACGTAGTCCACCGGTTTCATAACCTCGAAATCGAAGTAGTAGTCAGGAAGGTTACTTATAAGTCCTGACTAAAGGAAATCCTATATGACCAACCTAAAGGAACGTCAGGTTCCCTGAGAGTTCTCAGAAGAGATTGTGGTGTCAAGTTTTCGTAGTTAAGAAACCGTGAGTCGGAAGAAATACCAGATTGAGAGTGTAGGTATGTACTGATGACCTTTTGGGTATTGAAACTGATATGTCTGGAAACAACCATTTCATGACAGAGACGAAAAATTATACGATAGATCCAAACAGTATCGAAAAGAAAGTTCCTCGTTCGCAGAAAATTAAAGTACCGACGCAGTGGTAGACGTTACTAAAACCTCGGGTTCTTTTATTTCAGACAGTGACAAAGGTAACACAGGGGTGGATAAACGGTACTTCACTACCCTGGTCTACCATACTAGAAGTAAAAAACTTACAACTCAAAATTCAGTCGAAAAAGTGAAGGGAGAAAGTAGTTTTCTGAGAAACGACGACGACGACGATTCAGCGAAGTCAGCACAGGTTAAGACACGCTGGGGTATCTGCCGTCGGGTGGTCCGAAGGGGCAGGGACCCTAAGAGGTCCGTTCTTGCGACCTCACCCAACGGTACAGGAAGAGGTTAAACAGTGGGACGAATAAATTGAGTTTACGTCTCATGTAGTACACTTTACGGTCCAACCTACTTATATTCGACTTTAGTTCTTACGGTCCTATTTATAATTATCGAAGTGTATACGTCTACTATGGTGAGTACCGTCTCTTTTTCTGAGAAATCAAGGAGAAAAAAAAAAGACACTACTCACCATAGTAGACGTGTCTGTACTGACTGCACTGAATCGCAGAGGTACCGACGGGACGTCTATCCAAGTAGTTATGATAAAAAGATCTAAGGTATAAATACACCCAATTATACGTTATAGGGAAAAAGAGAAAGACTGAATGTAGTGAGACATATTATCCGAGTCCCACGTAGGTGGACAAATCTTGACTCAGTCTTACTACGAGGGAACGAAGTGCGAGGGTGGACCCAAAGTCGGAGGAAAACTCGTGACACCTATGTATTGGACGAGACTTAGTCTTTATCTCCCTCCCCGGGACTCGGACCTGAGACTCCAGTCTGGAGGACCCAAGGTCCTGTCCGAACCGGCGGAATTTCGACTCGGTGGGACACTTTTAGTGGGACCGAGAAATAGAGACGAAGAGAGTAGACAGCTCTCCCCAGAGTCACTCCTAACTTACCCCTTTCAGTCCTGTTTCTGGGTCGTATTTCGTCTACGAACTGGTAGTTCACACTTTGACTTGCGACCACTCTTCGACGATAGATTGTGTCCCACAAGTCGGACCGTGAGGCACCACTGGATCTCCCTACCCAACTCCCCTCCCCTCCCTCCGAGTTCTGGTTCCCCTATATGTATATTAATACCGACTAAGTGGAACACCATACCGTCTTTGGTCGTGTTGTGACATTTCGTCAAAAGGAGGTTTATTTTTTAGTTAAGTTTTTTAACGTAATAAAAAAAAAATTTACAGTGTCACTTCTACTAATACTGTTTGACGAAATGGAAGTCAAAGACAACTACGGAGTGTTGTCGGGATCGACCGTTCATAATATTGAGGGTGAGATGTCTACACCTTTGACTCCGAGTCTCTGGAGTTCCCTAAACGGGTTCGACACGATCGCTCACGACCTCGACCCAGAGTTTGGGATCGACCGGACTGAGGTCTCAAGTACAAGAAGGTCTTTGTCTTTTGGATACCCCGGACCCCCGGTTCCATCGACTCCTGTGACCAGTACCGAAGACCTTCCGCTCCTTGGTACTTGGGTTTTCCACTGCTAAAAGGTAGGATTCCCCGAGGTATACCTTGAGACCAACCGAGACAGATTGTGGAAAAGAACGGCGAGACGTCCAGGTTGCACTTTCTTTACCCGGTAGGCGTTCTACTCATCTGAGACACCTATCGACTTGGAGACCAACAGAACCGTTACGACAAGGGCTGGAGGGTGGAGGTGGGAACGGTTCTAAAAGGGTATTATTCAGCAAGACTCCGAAGCTTCTTGTGTCCGTCGACTAAAGGCAGGTGAGACCGAGTCGGAGGGGTAGGGCGGGCGAGCACAGGAACGAGGCCCCGGGGGCCTACTCACGACCTCGACTCGGGACGAGGTTCCGGAGGACGAACGTACCCTGACCAGACAAGTGACCTCTCAGTCCTGGGACTCACAGGAGTACGGTTTCCCTTGACTCCCGGTACGGACCTCGTCGCCACCCGTCTCCTTTCGCGAACTGAACTCGACCACCTATGTCGGACGGGGACTAGGGGAGTTCCGTAGGGGTCCCTGGCTACCGGAGAGAGGAAGAGTCAAGACGACTGTTTATACCTGAGGAGTTGAGAGAGACCGTCGTTTGAGATAGGGTAGAGGAGAGACGGTCAAGTCAAGTGTCGTCGGTGTAGGGAAGAGTGGGGAGTAACTGTCCTTCAGAACTTAGTGTGAAAACACAAAGGTCCCTTGAGACTCCTACGACACCCACAGAACAGCGACGTCGGTTGTCTGCCGGAGTACCGCGACGAACCGGTGTCTGGAGTCAGACAGACGAACCCGACGGGGTACACCGGTCCCAAGAACAAGTCCGGTGGCACTGGGTGGGTTCCACTCCGCGAGGTGACCGTTGAGTGGGGGTCACACCACTCGAGTAGGTGGACACGTACTCCGGGGTTGGGAGCCACGGGTGTGGGGTTTCGGGAGACCCCGTCCGTCTCCCCCTGAAGACGTGAAGAATCGTGGGACAGGGGGTCGGAAGAGGGGTCAGGGTCCTTGGGTGGGTCTCCCAGCCGTGGAAGGAAAAGAGGGAGATGTTTCTAATTCCCGCACAAGACAGGACAAAGAGAAGTCCTCTGAATGGTGCACCTGGTCCCGGAACCTTTACGTGAGTTGAAAGTTTGAGAGGGACCTGCCCTCCCACAAGTCCGGACCGACTCCCACCCCGGAGGGGAGTAAGGAAGGACTCGGTTTATTGGAGAGGAGGGTCGTGAGTGTCGGAGAGCATAGTCTAACCGTTTCCTCCGGAGAGAGGGGTCGGACCTCTTTTGTTTCGAGTTCAATTCGAGAGGGATACCTGGTCGAGAAGTACGATTTCTGTCGTAGGTGTCGGTCACCGGTCGGGGGTGTTGAGGGGACTCTCCACCCCAAGTACTTAGGTGAAATCCCTATCCGGTCGGGAAGGCACTACCTGAAGTAGTATTAGTCTTTCCGACAGTAAACGGTTCACGGATACTTTGTCGAGTGTACACCCTGCGTACAGAGTCTACCGTGACGGGTACGACCTCTAGACGATTTTAGTCAGGTTACGAGAGATGAGACTAACAAAAACGAAATACCGGTGGGACCTAGAAACAGAAACACACCCGAAAGAGATCGCCGTTCGCCCCCCGGTGAGAAGTAACACTACGTGGCCGAAGAGTAACGCCACCGAAGAGAACAACACCTCGTGTCTGAGATCCGAGTACGCTAGGCATCAACTCCGTGTGCCCGAATCAACGAGGAACCGTCCCACAAAGAAGGGTCTGGTCCCTAGCTTGGGTACAGGGGACGTGACCGTCCGTCTAAAGAGAGATGGCGTGACGGTCCCTTCAGGTGTGGGGTCGAAAAGTGGGATTAAAATATCATGGACCTCCAGCTTTCGAAGACGTTCGAATGACGAAACACATTCGATTTGAAGAAATTGTTAAACTGGGTCTTACATTACTGGAGTGTGTTGCCTTCAAATAAAAAGAGAGTACTATTCTAGATCCTCAAACCAAGGTTCAACCACCCCATCTACACCCCACGTCCGACGACTACCCAGACGGTAACAGTTGTGTCCCTGGGATCCCAGTAGGGTGTCTGTCTTTCCCCTGTTCGTCCCACCCTCAAAAGCCCTGGTCCGGACTTTACCGTGAGTAGTGTAGAATAGTAGACGTTGAGGTAGTAAACCGGTTTGGATTGGAGTTCCTCCGACCCCTTACATCCTTCGACACTCGGGTCCTTCCTCGTCGTGCCTACAGTACCTGAGTCACCAGAGACGGTTTGGTTCGAAAGAGTCTAGGAATCGAAAAGGGAGAAACGAACACTAGAGACAAAGCATAACTTCACTTCACTTCAGCGAGTCAGTACAGGTTGAGAAAACCCTGGGGTATTTGACATCGCATGGTCCGAGGAGACAGGTACTCTAAAAGGTCCGTTGTCATGACCTCACCTAACGGTAAAGGAAGAGGTCCCCTAGAAGGGTTGGGTCCCGAGCTTGGGTCCAGAGGGCGTGACATCTGTCTGCGAAATGGCAGACTCGGTGGTCCCTTCAGCGGAGTTTGTCCTTTGAATCAAGAGAGACTCAATGTGTTTATGTGTGTGGATGTCCATGTGAGACATAGTTCGTGACCACCCTAACCGTGTACAATGACTATTAGACCTCCATCTCTCCCCCATCACAATGTTTATCGAAGACCCTTCTCACCTTTTAGAAGTAATAGGATTTCGAGAGGAAACAGGTTGGGACGAACAGACCTTCACCCGACCAGGGGGGAGGAGTACGACCGAAAGAGGTAAAACGACCGGAAGAGGGGACGAAGAAGGAGAGGGAGGTGGAGTAAAGAATAAGAAGGAAAGTTCTTTAGGGTCAGGGTTTGTTTCGGAAGGATGTAGAATAGCATGGGTTGGAGTACTCAGAGAGGTTCTTCAAATAGTTCTACAAAGGGGGTTTCTGTCAAAGGTCGGGAATTCTCGAAACAAGTGTAAGAGCCATTGGGGACCTCATCCATAAGAATGGAATCAACTATGAAGCCTGTAGTCCTCTTCGTTTCTTGAACGAATTAATTTCTAGGCTATATATTATTTGAGGGGTGAACCGGTCATCTGAACTGAACCCCCGGCGTCCGACACCCGATTCACATCGATTTCTTTCTGGGACTGTAAAGAATCCTCGAGACATACCAGGATCCCGAACTATACAGAATAAACTCGACCTTAGGAGGGGGCGGGACTAGGGCGGGAGACGTTGAGGACGGGGGAAAAGTGTTTCTTTCACTCGTAGTCTCTGTCTCTTCGTTGAACGAACTTCAGTCGTCGTCCGGCCTGGTGGGAAAGGACGGGTCCATCAGAGGGGGAGACCCCCGTCTTCGGACCTTTGGACTTACAATCGAGGTCTAGACGAGGATAAACGAGACCCCGGAACCGATGTGGGGAAGGGTCTCAATTGGGTCACCCTGACCTAAGTCGTCAAAGAGGGTCTCGTCTACGAGTCTTCCGGTCCTAAGATGGAGACGGTTGACACGAGTTCGAAGAGATCGGTTCTCTGACAGGACGAAAACGTCCGAGTCAAAACTGGGGTCCAACATCCGAGTACTACCCGAAATATCCTTTCCTCAAACATAAGGGACAGTGGGGGACTGGGGTGTAGAGGAGGGCGGTCTCAAGGAGCACATTGGTCGTTGGACTCTTGAGACGACCGGGGTCTGACGAAAGGTTTATTGGCTCTCCCGATTCAAGGACTCCTTCCTTCCCTAATCTGTTTATTCTTCGGTTAGGTTTTCGAAAGAAGAACAAGACCAGAACCCCTCATCGTGTGCAAGTCACGAAGTCCTACAGGAGAGAGACCGAAGGGTCACGGAGAGGGTGGAAGTCTGTCGGTCTCGTCCCTGGAGGGACCACGAGGGCACCAATTCTGAGACATAAGGGTTACATCGCCCGGACCCAATCTAGGGCCGAGTCCCTTGATCTAGGGTGTGCGAGGTTGCTTCTGAGTCGTGTCGGTTTGTTTATTTATTAAAATTTTTCATTTTGTTGGTCTCGTGAAACGGTTCCCACTGGTTAAAGAGAGCCAAACGGACCCTGAACAGAGTAAAAAGTTTGTCTTTTTGATCGTAAGGTTCTTGTGGACAAGTGAGGATCCGTTTGACCCTCCAGTCAAACGAGAATGGAAATTATAAAAGAAGGAATTCTTATTATACGTTAATAAATTTCATGTATACCTGATTTTTCTTTACAAAATCTTGTCTTTCCACATAAAACAGAAACAAAAAGTATATACGGAAATAAAATAATACAACTTTTCCACGGTAAGTTTTGAACTAATTGAACTCTATCCTGAAAACACAAATAGGAAAACTATCAAGTTTCCTTGACGTGGTCTCAAAAGAATAAAAACGAGTTTGTTGACATTTAGTATGTCCTAAAGAAAGTATAGTCAACGTTTAAACTTTTGATAAGGGTTCGGATGTACGAATGATAACGTAAGTTGAAAGGACTATTGATAACGTGTTAATAGAAAAAATATATTTTATAATAATATTGTTTCAACAAACCTAAAATTTTCGTTGAATGGTATGTCGGTCTCAATCCAAAAAAAAAAAAAAAAAAAAAAACCCATTACTTGATTTTTTTTTTTTCTTCTTACCGAACCCGAAGCGACCAACAGGTCATCGATTCTTAGGCGGACGGCTACATCCTCAGTACCCTGGTTAGGGATTAGACCCTTCTAGGGTGCACGTCGTCTCGTTGGTTCGGGTGACTGGTGTTGATGACTCGGACGTGGGACCTTGGGTACTAAGTACTCCGGTACACGCCGTCGGCGACCTCGGGTCCACGGGATCTCGGACACAGGACATTGTCTTCCGTAACGTTACTCTTCAGGTACATGGTGTTGGTCTACACCAGGACGAGTGGCTTTGGTCCCTTTCAACCCTGTCGTTGGGTCGGTTTTTATTTATTTATTTATTTACTAAAAAATTTTAATGTTTCGAATCACTAACTCTTACTAATTCTTAAGTCAGAGACCTTAGTCTACATGTTCCTGACTCAGGACAGAGACGGGGAATACCCGACACGTAGTGACCTGTTCAGTAGTGAGGGGGACCTCAGAATCAAAGGAGTCGACATTTTACCTCTATTATATTCGTAAACCGAAGTTTCCCAACCACACTTCTATATGACTCGACCACAAAGCATTATATATCGGGGGTCCCAGTGTCTCTTCTATGTCTGGATCGGAGTGGGCACTCGTAGGCTATCTGACTCTACCCACTTCCTCCGACCATGACTCACAGGGACCTCGTGCTCCTCCCCGACCACTTCAACCGGGTCCCCTACTGTCTTCTGAGAACTCCCTACCTCTCTGTAAACTCACCCCGAAGTTGCTATCTGTTTATCCTCAATGAGTTCTCCTCTTACCTAATTTTTTTTTATTATTATTTTATTTTAAAAAAAAATTTTTTTTTTCTCCTCTTACCTCTTCTTATAAGGGTCGTTTCCTTTGTCCGACCCCTTCACGCACAGACAAGTCTAAGTCGACTCGACCTTGATACAAAGACCTTAGAGGAGACCCAACCCCAACCGGCATTCTTTTGAAACGTACTCCAAACCCTTCACGTTCACTTACATCGGAACAAACACCAGTCCACTACTCCTGTCTTTGACAACGTCGAGTACTTCCGACCGGTTGTAGATGACCGAGAGAGACACCAAAAAACAAAAAACAAAAATTACCATACTACGTCGTCCGTCCGGGTGTGGACGAGGTCGAGAGAAAGAAGAAGAAAAAACTCAGGAGTAAACCAAAGAATATTTCAGTAACTTTCGTCTCATAGAGTCTCAGTGAAAACACTAAAACAATTCTTTGATGATGTACCGCATTTTACTTTTAAAAGAAAAGAAAAAAATTTGACTTAATATCAACAAATGTTTCAACACAATAATGACGACATGTCGTTTCACTGAGTCAATATGTATATATGTGTAAGAAAAAAAATAAGAAAAGGTACTACCAAATAGTACCCAAACTTATATCAAGAGACACAATAGGTCTTCCTGGAACAAAAGGAAGTCAAAGAAGACGTAGAAAGGCCAGTCAAAGAAGTTACTTCTGAGGTGAAGACGTTCAGTTAGTGCACTACCTTCGATCTCCGGTCCTACGATCCTCTCTGGTGCACCCAAACAAACGAGGGCACTCTTGGTCGAAGGGGAGCGAGAGGAGTTAAGGAGTAGTAAAAGGGAGAGACGACGGACGGGACGACCGGAGACTACGTCGTCATCCGCGTCACTGGTAGCGCTACACATTTGCTAAACGCGCGACACGGGGAGAGTAGTGACGTAGTTCAGTCGAGGGACCTTCTGTGCCGACAAGAGAGAGTGCGGATCACCAAAACGAAGAGGGTTACTTTGGACTGACTATGGGACTCAGGACACACCGACCCTCAACCTCTTGACCGTTGTACCCGTTCCCTCCCCCTCCCCCCCACTGTCTTTTACTCCTATCTCTCCATCCGACCCCAGGCGCCTGAACTTTCCGTATTTACAGACCCGTCCCCCGAACGTCAAATAGGACGACAATAACTCCTTGGTACCCTTCAAAAACGCGTCCTTTCACTACACCGGTCTACCCGTGAGAGAGATATTGTACGAACTAAAGAAACTAGTATACAAAAAATACTCGGTTCGGGACCCAACCCAAGACCCTCTCTTTTTCTCTTCCAGTCTGTACCCAGAGTGGGGTGGGGGTGGGGCGGGTGTGTGTATGTGCGGGGGTAGGGTCCCCGAACATCCGTATATACTCAAGTAAGAGAGTATACGTCTTCCTTGAAGTTCCGTCTCTCACCAGTCTTGGTGTTCTACTCACGACCATTCCGTCGCATAAAGGAGTCAATCTTATACTGAAAGAATTTGGTATAAAGAAAACATGAAGGGGAAGGTCCCAACTCATATATCGGTAACGAAGAACCTAGCCGAACTTTTTACGATCAAGAGTGAAACAGTCTTCCTCTATTTTTTGGTTTTTGGGACGTTTGAATGCCTAAATGTGATTCGTTTGTCTCCAAAGTTTTTAACAGAACAGAGGGGAACAGAAGTAAATGGATTTTCACCTCCACTTAGACCAATAATTACTCCCCCACCCTGTTTCTCTGGTAGTTGAGACACAGGTCCCCAGGACCGACCAGTCTCAACCCCAAGTCTACGGAATCATGCATCCAGATCAATCCGCTACAGGAGGTGGGTCGGTGTCCGATAACATGGGTGACTAAGTGCGTCCTGACTCCGCGACAGACCCTCCCCGTGGGCACAAGTCTGTATACAGATCCGAGTCTGTGTACGTCCCCACACACCGTCTTACACCACCTCCTCCCTCCCTGGCTGACAGTTCCTTCCCTGTTCCCTGAACCCCTGAAGGGACCACCAGGTCACCAATTCTTAGGAGGATGGTTACATCCCCTATCCCCAAGTTAGGGACCAGATCCTTGATACAAGGTGTACGACACCTCTTTCATTCGGACATACGTTGTTGAGGACTCGGACGTGCGGCTCCCGGGCACGAGACGTTGTTACCTTCAGTGACGTTTCTCTTCGGTGTGCGACGTTTATCTCTCATCAGGGAACGTGACGTCGATCTTTTTTCGGCCGTGTCGTCACTTCTCGGGCGTGTCGGTTTCTATTCAGTCACTTGTAAATTTCCGGTTCCCTGGACTACACCGTGTCGTCTGAGTCGGGGTCCCGGTTCCTCCCCCTGGGCCCCGGAATCGCCGGTAACACCTTTTGACGGTCGTAGAAGGACCAGGAGGACCCTTACGTCCTCGACAGAGAGATTTGAGGTATTGTACACTCACAGGTTCTTCGGGACGTTACCCCAAGGTTCTGTCACACGTCGGGTCTCTCCTTTCGCGAAAGAGGAAATGTCGGTGTCCGTTTGGTACCACCGTACCACTCCGGACTTCACACCCACCGTCACAATGTTGGACCTGACACCACCGGAACCTCGGAACCTCTCCTACCCCCCGACCGGCATAGTCTACTACAGAGGACGAGTCGATCGTCGTTACAGTGGAAACCGCAATCAGTGACAGATGAAGACTCTCGGAACCGGCACCGTCACTGTACCTCACCGTCGGTCCTGACTGAGGAGTCCCTGGTGTAGTGTGAGGAACCTTGACCTCAAGGACACACTCGTCCATCCAAAGGTTGAACGTCTTGACTTCCGGTTGACAATCCCCCTACAACAAGCATAAGTCTCAACCGTTCTAGACCCTTGCAAGTTACTATGGTTTTATTCCTACCTCACCCATCTTCCTACCATTAGCCTACCCATCTCTTGACCTTTAGAGAATCCCTCCTCCTCTAACCATCCTAAAACACCTCGGACCGTTCCTCTATATTATGCACCGAGTCTGCCATTTCTCAGGCGTACGTTACGTCCTCTGGGTCCAAGTTAGAGACTCAACCCTTCTAGGGGATCTCTTCCCTTACTGATGGATGGGGTCATAAGAACGGACCTCTTAGGGTACCTGTCACTTCCGATGTCAGGCACCCCGACGTTTCTAAGTCTGTGTGACTAGGTGATTGTGAAAGTGAAGCGAAGTCCTCACCCCTTCCTGGTGTTGAGGGATGTCTCGAGCCTACCACCCTCCTCGACCTTGGGTACCTTCTTTCAGTACCTACGTCTAAGGGGAAGTCGAGTTCCTTCTTGGAACCTCTCGCTCTAGGGAAGTGCATTATCACTCATGGACCGAGGCGTCCTAAGACCGTCTCCACCCACTAAGTTAGTCCTCCTACGACTCTTGGACGTCTGAGATTCGTGACCCAGAGTACTTGGTCAGTTTATTTTCAAACTTTTAATAAAAACCATAGTTGTGGTCTTTTCCCTCCTTCTTGTGTGTGTATACGGAAGGGTTCTCTCCTAAATAATTAGTATATGGGTTTTTTGTACATTCTTTTATATTAAATACATAGGTCAAAGACAGGTGTGTTGTCTCATAGTATTTCGTCACTTATACTTCTTTAATGTTGACCTTTGGTGTCGGACCTACACGGAATCTTTGTATTATAGTTTCCCCTTTCTTCTGAGTGTTTTCTGGACGGTGTACTATGGTACATATATTTTCAAAGTTTTACTTCGATTTGGTTTCTTATACAAGAAATCCCCACCTATGTAGACACTTTTCTGATAAAAACTTTTCACTTCCGTAGTCTTTGTGACGAAATTCATCACTAATGTCGCCCACCCCTCCTTCGGGGCTCGACCTCGTCCCTTCGTGTGTCTACTGGAACTGTTGTAGTCGTTGAAGATCGTAGGATTACGTGCACCAACTTCCTGTCTGTAAACGAAGTAACGTTTCGAAACACTGAAGTATCACATTGTATATAACCCGAAAGGACCACTAGGTCACCAACTCTTAGACGGAACGTTACGTCCACTATGTTTGAGGTAGGGGACCAGGTCCTACTAGGGTGTACGGAGTCCTGTTGATTCGGACACACGATGTTAATGACTCGGACACGAGAACTCGGACCCTCGATGTCGATGACTCGGGTACGTGTCGTTTATGACTTCAGGTTCACACGATCCTGGGTACGAGGTGTTCTCTTCGGGGACATCCCTCTTCGGGCGTGTGGTGGCGGTCTCTCATCGAGGGTGAGAGACGTTGATCTCCTTTTGGGGATCGTCGTCACTTCTGGGTCGTGTCAGGTTTATTTATTTATGTATGTATTTATTTATGTAAAACAAAAGTTTTTATTTTTACACTGTATATAAAAACAGACAAACTATAAACGTTTTTTGTTTGTTTGTTTTTGGGGTACCCGATATAAGTCTTAATTCGTTTATACATATATGTACATATATATACAAATTTGAAAAAAAAAAAATCAGGAAAGTATAAACCGTCAAAAAAAATGTCGTCGCTAACCTTTTTTTTTACAAAATCTGTCTTAAGAAAGGTCGACCCGTAGCTGCAACTGTCACTCCGTCTTTGTTTCAACTTACAACCTGAACAAGATCTTGAACGCGAAGCGAGTCAGGAAAAGTTGGTAGGTCACAGTAGACTCATATACCTTTGAGAAAACGAGTGAACACGTTTACGTCCTTTAACTCCTTGGCATGGAGACCGACCTTCGAACGTCGTCCGTCTGACGTCCCGACCGACCCCTACGACACGTTCGCCTTTTACCCCTACGTTAAACCTCAAAACTTTCACACCACGACCTTTCCGTCTCACCACTCCTTTCCCCACTCCCCTTCCTAACGATATTTACTTGAAGTCCTTCCACTCTGACACATAGAAAGGACGAGAATCCTACCCCCATCTCAGGTGGGACACGAGACCAAGGGGAGACTGGTAATGAGAAACACCCCACTCCTCAGAGGTCCCGGTTCCCCTGTACGAAAGAGTCTCGAAGGTAGAAGGGGAAGAACCTTGGTGTAGGGACCATGGACCGTAAGAGATGGGTCTCCAGGACCCCGGACAGAGGACTCCCGTCTGGTGTGACCGGGTGTGATCGGTCACACGTGTCCGGATCCTGGTACTACCGACACGTCGCTGGTATACGCCTGTGCCAAATCTCGTTTAACACGTCCATCCGCTCCGGGGACACCACCAACTATACCTCGGCACCCACCCCTGTCCTCCTCTCCTTTCCCGACCCTTGGAAGTAACCATAAGAGTACGGCGACGTGTTGAAAATCCCTCACCCCTCGACAGGTTCCGATGGACGTACAGATTCTAACAGGAGTACAGACACTCGGTCAGGGTTATTGCACTTCTGTCCTACACCCTAACTCTCTGGTGAGACCGGTTACACGGGTACAGTCTCCAAAGCCCCCTGTCCCCGTCCCTATGAGGTGCACGGACACAATAGAGGACTGGTGTTGTATCCTGCGAATCCGTACTTGACGAGACGTCCAGGGCCGACTTGTACCGAGTTCCCAGGATTCGAGATCCGAGAGGGACCGAGACGGTGGTTGGTCGAACCTGTTTAGTCGAGGGAAGAGATATGTAACTTCCACCTTCTATGGTCCTTAGAACCGGCCATAGTCCCGTTCCTCACAGAGTCACCTCCTTGGTGGTAGGTGGGTTCACAAGTCTGGGGACCTCAGTGGAGAGACACTGAGACCAGGTGGGACAGAGAATGGTTCTACTGACGTGGGTCGTTCGACTCGGGCAACGGGAGAAGCATGGGGTAGAGTCGAGGTAGGACTTCTTTATAGGGTCGTCGTCGCTATACTACCGACACCATCCGTTGGAGATTCTACTTGGGGGGAGGGGACGGGGTCTTAAGGGTGGAGATTATAGGTAAAGGAGTGTCTCAGGAGGGAGACTCACACTCGACTTTGACCCTCGAACTAAGATTACTCGTCTTATATCTTTTTCATTTTTCACTACCTACAGGACAGGTTCTAATCTCATGTTTTGGGGACACTGAAGATAGTAAGAGAACCAGAACCTCCCTTTGGCCGACGACACAACACTCGACGAGACACCTCTCCGGGTGTTCTGTTCCTCGACCCCCTCCACAGGTTAGTTGTCCTTCCCTTCTTGGTTCTGGGAGTCAGGGCACCGGGCACTCGTTAGCTTAGGACGGTCGTTTGGAAACCCCCTCGAATCTTTAACTAGATTGTCCGGTAGAGGGTCATCTCTACCGTCGGGGTCTACTGTAGCACTCAGGTCGGAAGTCTCTCTAGACCCGGTCTCCGTCCGTCAATTCGACGAGGACCGAAAGAGTGGGGTCTTTGGCACTCTGTTACTTACAAACACGAAAATTCGGTGATTTACGACCTTACGAAAATTTCGTTGTTGTCATTGGTTAGGAAGGGAACGGTTTGGACTACCAGGGACCAGAAGATGTACGGGGGGAGGGAAAAAAAAAAACGATGTAGGTTAGACCTCTTAGGGTCCCTACCCCCTCGGACCATCCGACGGTAGATACCCCAGTGTGTCTCACCCTGTGCTGACTTCACTGAATCGTCGTCGTCGTCAGGATCAACGTCGCGTGCCCTATAAGTGACACAGGACTCCCTAGGAAGGAACGTGATACCTGAAGAGAGACCAACACCGTGAACCCGAGGTCTCTTGTGTCCGAGTCATCAACGTCACTCTCCCGGATCAACGGGACACCGTGTACCCTAGAATCAAGGGACTGGTCCCTAGACAAAGAGGACGAATCTTAGAGACGTTTTTACCCCGACAACGAAGAGGTGGTGACGTAGAGACTTTTAAGTCCCGTTATGGCACTAGTCATAGATGGTCGTAATTGTTGGTCGTTACGATTTCTTCGACTTCAACTTGCCAAGATACTTGTGGATGTTCTGGAAGATCTTGATTGTGGGGTTTTTCTACAGGAAAAGTAATATCCCCTTATCTTACGTTTTCATTCAGTTCTCTATGGACCTCATTGTCCGTTTAAACCGGGACCTCACGTTTTGTTTCGTACAGTTCCCGATTGTCTCAAAACGGTTCTCTTGTGTGACCAGTGTCGTTTGTGGGATAAAGTCGTTGTGTTGTCTTCTGAGATGTGTACCTGTAGTGGTCTACCAGTTATGACTTTAGTCTAACTAATATAAGAAACGTCGGTTTCTACCTCTTCCAGATCTCAGTCGTTTTTGTTCTGACCCTCGACTGACACTGAGTCTACTACTTGTGGAATAACAATTTAAGTCTGAATTTAACTTCTTTCATCCCTTTTGGTGGTCTGGTAAGTCCATACTAGATTTAGTTTAGGGAATTCTAATATGTCACCTTCACTCTTTATTTAAGTTCCCTAATCTAGACTATCTCACGGACTTCTTGATACCTACCTCCAAACACTGTAACATGTCGTCCACCACTAGTTCTGGTGGGGGTTATTTTTCTTTACGTTTTCCCTTTTTACCAACAAACTTATCCGGAATCTTTATCGACTCTTTTCTTCTCTTGACTTTCCGTTTCCTCTTTTCCTTTCTGTATAGGTAAACTTATGTCTCAGGGTTTCTTATCGTTCCTCTCTATTCTTTCGGACCGAGCCGATAATTACGTTTCTTTATCTCCCTTTGTTGTCTTACCCTTTCTGATCTCTAGAGAAGTTCTTTTAATCTCTATGGTTCCCTTAATAAAGTACATTTCTACCCGTGTTATTTCCTGTCTTAACCACACCTGAATTGTTTTCGTCTTCTATAATTCTTCTTAACCGTTCTTATGTGTCTTCTTGATATGTTTTTTCTACAAGTACTGGGTTTATTGGTGCTACCACACTAGTGAGTGGATCTCGGTCTGTAGGACCTTACGTTTCAGTTCACCTGGAATCCTTCGTAGTGATGCTTGTTTCGATCTCCTCCTCTGCCTTTAGACCAACTCGATAAAGTTTAGGATTGTCTACTACGACAATTTCATGACGGGAGTTATACAGTCGTTTAAACCTTTTGAGTCGTCACCGGTGTCCTGACCTTTTCCAGTCAAAAATAAAGTAAGGGTTTCTTTCCGTTACGGGTTCTTACGAGTTTGATAGTGTGTTAACGTGAGGAAAGTGTACGATCGTTTCATTACGAGTTTTAAGAGGTTCGGTACAAAGTTGTCATACACTTGACACTTGAAGGTCTACAAGTTCGACCCAAATCTTTTCCGTCTCCTTGTTCTCTAGCATAACGGTTGTAGGTAACCTAGTAGTTTTTTTATTCTCTCAAGGTCTTTTTGTAGAGTCAAGTCAAGTCAACGAGTCAGCACAGACTGAGAAACGTTGGGGTACTTAGCGTCGTGCGGTCCGGAGGGACAGGTAGTGGTAGAGGGCCTCAAGTGAGTCTGAGTGAAGGTAGCTCAGGCACTACGGTAGGTCGGTAGAGTAGGAGACAGCAGGGGAAGAGGAGGACGGGGGTTAGGGAGGGTCGTAGTCTGAGAAAAGGTTACTCAGTTGAGAAGCGTACTCCACCGGTTTCATGACCTCGAAGTCGAAATCGTAGTAAGGAAGGTTTCTTTAGGGTCCCAACTAGAGGAAGTCTTACCTGACCAACCTAGAGGAACGTCAGGTTCCCTGAGAGTTCTCAGAAGAGGTTGTGGTTTCAGGTTTTCGTAGTTAAGAAGTCGCGAGTCGAAAGAAGTGTCAGGTTGAGAGTGTAGGTATGTACTGGTGACCTTTTTGGTATCGGAACTGATCTCCCTGGAATCAGCCGTTTCATTACAGAGACGAAAACTTATATGATTGATCCAACCAGTATTGAAAAGAAGGTTCCTCATTCTCAGAAATAACTGATACGGTTTCGGAAACTGACACACCTAGTGTTGTTTGACACCTTTTAAGAAGTTCTCTACCCTTATGACCTGGTGGATTGGACGGAGGACTCTTTAAACGTACGTCCAGTTCTTCGTTGTCAATCTTGGCTTGTACCTTGTCGTCAGACCAAGGTTTAACCCTTTCCTCATGTAGTTCCGATATATAACAGTGGGACGAATAAATTGAATATAAGTCCCATGTAGAACACTTTACGGTCCGACCTACTTCGTGTTCGACCTTAGTTCTGACGGCCCTCTACTGTCCGTCTACTGTGGTAGGAATACAGTCTTTCACTTCTCCTTGATTTCTTGGAGAACTACTTCCACTTTCTCTTCTCACTTTTTCAACAGAATTTTGAGTCGTAAGTCTTTTGATTCCAGTACCGTAGACCAGGGTAGTGACGTACCGTTTATCTACCCCTTTGTTACCTTTGTCACTATCTGAAATACAAAACTCCGAGGTTTAAGTGACGTTTACTACTGACGGCGGTACTTTAATTTTCTACGAACGAGGACCTTCTTTTCGATACTGGTTGGATCTGTCGTATAATTTTTCGTCTCTGTAATGAAACGGTTGTTTCCAAGCAGATCGGTTTTGATACCGAAAAGGTCATCAGTACATACCTACACTCTCAACCTGATATTTCTTTCGACTCACGGTTTCTTAACTACGAAAACTTGACACCACAAAACCCTTCTGAGAACTCTCAGGGAACCTGACGTTCCTCTAGGTTGGTCAGGTAGGATTTCCTTTAGTCAGGACTTATAAGTAGACTTCCTGACTACGACTTCGACTTCGATGTTATGAAACCGGTGAACTACGTAACTTGACTCTGAGTAAGCTTTTCTGGGACTACGACCCTTTCTACCTTCCGTCCTCCTCTTCCCCTACTGTCTCCTACTCTACCAACCTACCGTAGTGGTTGAGTTACCTGTACTCAAACACATTTGAGACCTCAACCACTACCTGTCCCTTCGGACCACACGACGTCAAGTACCCCAGTGTTTCTCAGCCTGTCCTGACTCGCTGACTTGACTTGACCACCCCTGTACCTGGAATGTCCTACGTTCATGAGGACCCTGTCTATGTACAGGTAAGTCCCTGGGACCTCGTCACGAAGAAGTTTTGTTCTCCGGAGAAAGGGGTCAGGACGGGTACGGACCCGACCTCTGTATCTAACGGTAACGGATCGACCCGACCTGTGACGTGTTCGAATGACCCTGGGAGCACCCAAGTAAAGAAAGAAAGAAAAGAAAAACACTAAAAAAAAAACAATACCTAGTAAAAGATTTGAGTTGACTTAAAAAAAAATTCCAAATCGATAAAAACAATTTCTTAATGTTCCGTGAACTCCTTTGATCGTCAATGAAACTGAGTAGGTGATCAGTCTTATTTGAACATAGTCTTATTACTCTACAATCAGACGATGCATTTAGAGTCTTCGAGAAACATCGGAGAAAGGGTTGTTTTGAGAAATAACTTGAACAATGTTTAAACGAGGACAAAATACAAAACCAAAAAACCGGTGTTCCGTACACCCCAGAATCGAGGGACTGGTCCTTAACTTAGGTGTGAGGAACATTAACCTTCCAATTGACGACCTGGAGGTCCCTTTGGAGACCTCCCAACAAACAATGTTGGTGGTTTGTGTATCACTGAAGTTTGTGTCTGTGTAGATAATAGGATGCCAAGACTACAGGCGTCAGACTGTGCCCAGAGTGACCTAATTCAAGTGCCGTAGCCGTTCCGACATGCCGAAAGGACTTCGAGGGCCCCTGTCAGGCAGAGGAGCTGAAAGGTCGAGGTCTCCGACAGTCGCAGGGAGCTGAATACCGAAGAAGATGGGAGTCTCGTCTCTACTCCCAAACTTAGGACCGTAGCGTAGTGGGGTTGGAGAGGAAGTAAGGATCTGGAGAAGACGGAGGTAGTGGGTGCAAATTTATAAGAACAGAACCTGAGTGGGTCTATTAGATCTTAAAAATGTAGACTAAAAATTCTAGTCGACTAATCGTTGAAATTAAGGTAGGTGACGGAGGTGAGGGAAACGGTGTATTACATTGTGTGAGTGTCAAAGACCCTAAGACTGGACCTACAGGAGTCCGCGACCATAATGACGAACGACAAGAATCATTAACCCGAAGGGACCACCGAGTCTCCAATTTCACAGACGGCCCAAACTAGGGACCCAACCCTTCTAAGGGACCTCTTCCTTTACCGTTGGGTGAGGTCATAAGAACGGACCTCTTAGGGTACCTGCCTCCTCGGACCACCGGATGTCAGGTACCCCAGTGTTTCTCAGCCTGTGCTGACTCCCTGAAGTGAATAAGAATCATTAATTAATTAATCCGACGTAACCCAGAATCGACACCGTGTGTCCTAGAAGCAATGCCGTACATCCTGGAACGCAAAGTCACGTGTCCGAATCGACGAGGCTCCATACACCCTGCAAACAAGGGTCTGGTCCCTAGCTTGGGTGCAGGCGACACCACGTTCCACCTAAAAATTGGTGACCCGGGTGGTCCCTCCAGGGTTCCTCCGGTCATAGGACGAAGGTGTGGAACAACATGACGTCTGAGGTCCCGGGAACGTCGTCTGTCCCCACCTCAGTCTCCGAGACCTCAGACACAAAATGGGGGCCCCGTCACTCTTCCGTCCTCCACCCCCGACCCCCTCTCGTCTCGTCCACCCCGACTACCCCTCGTCCCGCCAAAGGACCAAGGAGAGTGGAGGTTTCTCGGAGGAAGGGGACGCCGGAGTTGTCGACAGGGGAGGAGGGTGGTCGAAGTCCGGGTCCACCTGAGGTTCCACCCACTTAATTTTGAGTCCGGAACCCGCACAGAGACAATTCTCCTCTTGAGGTCTGAAGGGTCCACCCAAGAAGACTGAGGAACGAACAGACAAAATTCCAGGCACAGTGGGACCAGCGGAAGTCCGACAACTTCTCTGGGGCCAGAAACTACGTTGAACACCGTTTTCGGTAAGGCTACACACAGAGAAACGCTAGGACTTTACGGACGTAAGACTCAGTGTATGTCCACAGCTCCTCTCGGACGTCCCCCGAACAGTCTTGGACGTCTACTTAAGGTCACCCTCGTCCCTACAGCGTTGGTCTACCTTTCCTCCGTAAAACAGTTCTCTTCTTGACCTCCTCTGCTGACTACTAGACTTACCCTTCAATAACAAGTCAGTGATTCGAAACACGCTGAGAAACACTGGGACAGCTGATTTTTCTACGTTCAATTCAAAATTAACCCCGTTTTACTCTGGACGTCGGACCCTCTAGCGAGACTCTCTAGCGAGACTCTCTAACGAGGTTTCTCCGTCACCCCATTTTAGTTATATATTCTAAAACCACTACCTCCTCCCAAGTCCCAACCCTTGAGTACATGTGGACACCACCTAAGTAGAGTTACATACCGTTTTGTTTATGTCATAACATTTCATTTTTTTATTTTATTTTATGTATTTCTTAGAACTTCTGTTCTAAAACCACTTCTCCGTCAAGTTATGGTAATTCGAGAGGAAAATGTTTTCCAAAAGACGATCAATCCTTCCACACTACAGTGGTACTTCCTTAAATCACGGAGAATCTATACTCCTCTAAATTCCTGACTTTATTATTTTGGACAAGGATTTTGTAGGTTGATAGATTTCTGGACAGGGTGGTCTAAGGGACCTTGTGTCTCGTAGAGCGATGTGAAGGAGTCCCCGACAACTTCCAGTTGTCGATGTCGTCGTCCCCTAAGTCAGAGGGCTTTCCGTCTACCGTTTCCGGGGACTACAAGTCAGTGACCGTTTCGAGAGTCGTCCACGGTTAAACCTCAACTGTTCACGAAAAGACCTATACCGAAGGACCACCGAGTCTCCTATTTCGTAGACGGACGTTACGTCCTCTGGGCCCAAGCTAGGGACCCAACCCTTCTAGGGGACCTCTTCCTTTACCGTTGGGTGAGGTCACAAGAACGGACCTCTTAGGGTACCTGTCTCCTCGGACCTCCCGACGTCAGGTACCCCAACGTCTCAGTCTGTGCTGACTCACTGAAGTGAAAGCGACAGTGAAAGACCTATACTCCTCTACGTTCCTAACCCTAGTACTTTAGTCAAGGACTTTTATAGGTTGAGAGATTTCTGGACAAGGTGGTCAAAGGGACCTCGCGTCTTTGTCCGTCTACCATTTACGGGGACGGTAACAAGTCAGCGGTCGTTTACGAGACCTGTTCACGGTCAAACATCGACTATTGGAGTACCTGACGTCGTGTGATCCGAGGGGACAGGAGGTGATAGAGGATCTCTAACGAATTTAGGTATAGGAAGCTCCGCCACTACGATAGATTGTCAGACTAGGAGGTGGTGGAGGAAGAGGAAAACGGAAGTCAGAAAGGATAGTAGTCCCAAAAAAGGTTACTCGGTCGAGAAACGTAGTCTGTCGGTTTCATAATCTCGAAGACGAAGCACTAAGGGAAGTACTTAGTGTCGGAACAGAACCGCTTCCCCGAACACATCGAGTTACTTCGATACACGGTACGACGTGTCCTGGTGGGTTCTGCTTACCCAGTATCACTTCTCAAGACTGTTTTGCACCAGGTGACCTCTTCCTTTACCGTTGGACGAGGTCATAAGAACGGACTTCTTGGGATACTTACTCCTCACTTTCTTTCAACGAACGAATCAGTACAGACTGAGAAACACTGGGGTACCTGATATATATCGGACAATCCGAAGAGACGGGTACCTTAAGAGGTCCGTTCTTATGACCTCTCCCATCTTCAAGGAAGATATCCCCTAGAAGGAGTGGATCCCTAACTTAGGTACAGAAGACGTAATGTCCGTCTGAGAATGGTAGACTTGGTAGTCCCTTCCGAGACGGGTTGGGGTGATCCGGAGGAGACGAGATCTCCGGTGTGGGGTAGGGGTAGAAGACTGGATAAAGTAACCGAGGGAAAGTCCGGTGTCCACACGACAAGAACGGTTGAGTCGGAAACTAATACGACAAGGGAGGACATTGTGAGAAGGGAGACAATGAAAGATGAGTAGGAAGTCTTCGGTCGAACAACGTCTCTTCAGTTAAGACTAAGGTACGATCTTGACAAAGAAACTAAGTGAAAAGCAACGAAAACAATAATGTCAGTATGTATCGACTGAGTCTCGTGGGATGGTGAGACGGACCGACAATTTGATTTCACGGAAACAGGTCGAGTGTCTCTCTATTAGACTGGGACGAGTGGACACTTACCGATGTTTTTTACTTCTCTACTTGTGTGGGGAAAGGTTTCCGACCGGGAAGGGTCTCTACAAAACGTTCTACTTTTTGGGAAAAATCAAAAGAAGAGGTGACGCAAAGGGAGAGGTAAGACGGCAAACTGAAATCTCTTCATTACTCTTTGAAGAGAGAGACCGAGATATTTTCTTGGACTTTAGGTCTGGGTCTACTCTACCAATGAAACTGTTTAATCAGAAGGTAGAAGAACCAGTTGACCGAAAGGTTTATTTCAGTATGAGGAACGGAGTTGTGAAGATCCTAATAAACCGGACAGCACGTCACTCGTCTCGTTCGAACCTGAGTCATTGTTCGACCCAGTAGTGTGGAAGTCCTTTCACAAGAGACAGGAGGACTGTGTGTAGGCCTAAAGGGGTGGTCTTCGGGAGTTCCCGTGGGGTCTGGGAAGAGTGTAGGACGTGAAGACAAGGTCGTAGAAATTCTGTAAAAAAAAGACGTCAGCAAAGAGGAACCAAAAGAGAGGGTGGTCAAGTATTCGAAGTACTCCCGTCCTTCACTCGACCGAAAGTGAGTCAGTGACGTAGGAACCTAGAAGTACATCACGGACCGTGTGTCATCCACGAATTTCTCATAAACGACTTACTTCCTTTCCCCTATTTCTGAACACGGGAGATTTTTATCTTCTACGAAGTAAACTCTCTCACTCCGAAGGTAGTAGTCCTCGTAAGTTCATGTTGACCTACAAACAGACCTCCCATGTATACACATCTCTCCTCAGTTCGTCCTCTACATACATGGTCCACTCGAAAGTCTAGTGGAAACTAGGGTTCTTCGAACTCTGGACTCCTTGGGTACTACTTCACCGACCGACCACTAACAGACTCTCTGGGTGTGACTGTGGACCGAGTTTAGATTAAGTGAAAAATTAGAGGGAAATATCAACGTTATAAGTTCAGATTCGTAAATAAAATACTAACCACATCACGACACGAGTCAGTTCTGAGAAAAACTGGGACACCTGACATCGGGTCGTTCGAGACAGGTACGTTAAAAGGTCCGTTCTTATGACCTTACCCAACGGTAAAGGAAGAGGTCCCGTCAAAAGGGCTAGGTCCCTGACTTGGGCACAGAAAACGTAGATGATGTCACCGTCCACCTAAGAATTGGTGACACGGTGGACCCTTCGGAGGACTAAGAGAAAAATTTGATACTTTTGTATAGTAAAAGTAGAGGTAATAAGTAAAAGAGTAGAATTCTTACCCTACTATTATTAATGTGGGGTTGGGTACCCTAATGACACACATATTTTTACGACAGGACTACAAGAGTCAACCCAAAGGATCTTCGTCTCGGACCCTCCCCGAAGAACTTTTGAACTAAATAATTTCCGTACAAGAGTCCTTTTCGTGCCCACCTTCCCACCCCAACACAACTCCTTGTGTCAACCCTGTCTCTATCTTTCATTACTTTCCTACACCAGAACCGACGACTAAATTGGACAGGGAGTCTGACCAAGGTTTATCCTTTTCCTCATGCAGTTCCGACGTATAACAGTGGGACGAATAAATTGAATATACGTCTCATGTAGTACTCTTTGTGACCTGACCTTCTTTGTGTTCGACCTTAGTTCTAACGGCCCTCTTCATAGTTATTGGAGTCTATACGTCTACTGTGATGGGAATACCGTCTTTCACTTCTCCTTGATTTTTCGGAGAACTACTTTCACTTTCTTCTCTCACTTTTTCAACCGAATTGCGAGTTGTAAGTCTTTTGTTTCTAGTACCGTAGGTCAGGGTAGTGAAGTACCCTTTATCTACCCCTTTGTCACCTTTGTCACAGTCTGAAATAAAACCCCCCGAGGTTTTAGTGACGTCTACCACTGACGTCGGTACTTTAATTTTCTGTGAATGAGGAACCTTCTTTTCAATACTGGTTGGATCTGTCGTATAAGTTTTCGTCTCTGTAATGAAACGGCTGATTCCAGGGAGATCAGTTCCGATACCAAAAAGGACACCAGTACATACCCACACTCTCAACCTGACACTTCTTCCGACTCACGACGTCTTAACTACGAAAACTTGACACCACAACCTCTTCTGAGAACTCTCAGGGAACCTGACGTTCCTCTAGGTTGGTCAGGTAAGACTTCCTCTAGTCGGGACCCCAAAGAAACCTTCCTTACTACGATTTCGACTTTCAGGTCATGAAACCGGTGGAGTACGTTTCTCAACGGAGTAACCTTTTCTGAGACTACGACCCTCCCTAACCCCCGTCCTCCTTTTCCCCTGTTGTCTCCTACTCTACCGACCTACCGTAGTACCTGAGCTACCTACACTCAGACTCACTTGAGGCCCTCAACCACTACCTGTCCCTCTGGACCGCACGACGCTAAGTACCCAGCGTCTCAGTCTGTGCTGACTCACTGACTTGACTTGACTCGACTTGAACCCCTAGAGACTTCGTACTTGACATAGTAGAAGGTTGTTCTCCCGACTGAAAGATATTGGGTCTGGTCAGTCCTCAGTAACCAACGACCCAAGAGACTCTCCCTGGACTGGAGGGTTCGTTTGTTGAAGGTAAACCGGCTCCTATTCTTCTTCCGTCGAACTGAAATCTTCGGTTAGGACCCTAAAAGGGTCACCAGTCATCAATTCTGAGACACAACAGTTACGTCCCCCAGACTCAACCTAGAGGCCAATCCCTTTATTCTAGGGTGTACGGCAAACCACACCGGTTTTATATGTCAAAAAACTTGTTTTCCCCTTTCTTATTACCTACTGTATGTGAATTTATACTAAAATTTTTATTTAAAAAATTTTTCGGTTCACGTGGTCACCCGCACTTCCTCTGGACCCACCTGAGACCTTTGGAGGTGACATGTACAAGTACCGGTGACCTTGCCCTTCCCGAACTGGAACCATAGGATAGCACAACAGTTCCTTCACCTTGGAAGGTTTCAAAGTCGTCGAACAGGTTTCGGATCAATAAGGTTCTCACCTTCATCTGGAACTTAGATCCCACAGACGGAGGTTTAGAGAACAGGAAATTTGTTAGGACGAGGGTTCCGGCTCCGAGGGGACCGACCCCCTCCCAGACCGGTCACCCCCTAGACCCTCGGGGGTCTTGGACCTTTCTTTCCTCGAGGGTGGGGTTTATGAGTCGTAGTTCCACAGTTGGTCAGAGTCATCCCGAGAACGTTTGAGTGAGGAAGACCAAGGGTGTTTCCTTCAGTTGTACCAGACCACTCACTCTCGACGATTATTTTCGGACGGACTCGGGGGTGACTTCACGTTTCCCCTGACTGACTGACACACTTGGTGTTCGGAAAGGACTGACGTTCCTCTCTTTAGTTCGGGCCCCGATGGTCCGAAGGACGTGTGTACCTGTGGATCCACGTGTGGGTGGGTGTCGTGTGCTCGTATGTGTGTGGTGTGTGTCAACTTGTGGTTCTACGGAAAAGTCCGTGGAGCGAACATCCGTCCGAGTACCGGTGGGTGTTCGTGGGTGAAGGAGTGTGAGTCGGGACGTCGGCGTGTGTGCCTTTGTGTGAGCGTGTGAATGTACACGTCTGTGTTTCAATGTTGGGTGTAGGTCTATGGTTATACGGAGGGGTGGAGTGGGGGTAGTGTCCACGTGTAAGTCTTCTTGTCTTTACATGTGTGTCGGTGTGTGCGCACACTGATAGTCCCAGTGAGTTCCTCAGTGTGCATGAGATCTCGTATAAGAAAGTCACTAGTCTATGAGGAACACGTCACCTATAGTCACCATTTATTAGGTGGACGGTTATACGCTCTACGGTCTCTACGTCCAAGTCAGGGACCCGTCCCTTCTAGGGAACCTCCTCCTTTACCGTTGGGTGAGGTCGTAAGAACGGACCCTTTAGGGTACTTGTCTCGGGCCGTCCGATATCACTACCTCATCGTTTCTCAACCTGTACCGATTTGATGACTCGTGGGTGGGTGTACCGATTTGATGACTCGCACACGCGTGTGTGTGTGTGTGTGTATGCGGCTAAACAGATCTGTACGTCCATGCACCTGTGTGCCTGTGTGCAAGTTCATAGAGGTGGGTGAGTGTGTGCGTGGCTAAACAGATCTGTACGTCCATGTACCTGTGTGCCTATGTGCAAGTTCATAGACACGTGTGTGTGTGTGTGTGTGTGTGTGTGTTTCTGTCTGTGTGTGTACATGTGCGGTATCTATTGTTTATGTGTGTTGGTAAAGGGAGGGGAGTCGAAATGACTCTATATTGACTGGTGTGTGTCAGACTAAAGAGTCACTCACTTTTACGGTTCGCCACATCAAAGAACTTTGTAGAACGGAGCCACAAGAGAGGGGCGGAGGGGTAGGGGGTAGGAAAAAGGGTGAGGACGAGAGGAGGGGGAAGTAGAGAGGGGAGGAAGGGAGAAGAGGGTTTCAGACACACATTCAAGTCAGCGAGTCTGTGTAGGTTGAGAAACACTAGAGTACCTGACCTCGGGTGGTCAGAGGGGACAGGTTCCCTAAGGGATCCGTTCTTATGACCTCACCCCACGGTAAAGGAGGAGGTTCCCGAGAAGGGACGGGTTCCTAGCTTCGGCTCAGAGGGCTCAGAGGACGTAACCGTCCGTCTAAGAAATGGTGGTTACGGTGGACCCTTCAGGGGAAGGGTTTCAGGTAGAGAATAAAAAGAGTCCTCTACCCACCGATGTTGGGACAATGTCAACATTCTTTACGTTGCACTTTTAGAACACCCGGACCTAAAGAAAGAAGGGAACACAACGAGACCACGAAAAAGAAAGAAAGAGAGACAAAATTTAACTTCCTGTCAATTAAATGTTATAAGACGAGCAAAGTACACATGTCGTTCCACTGAGCCAATACATATGTATCTAAAAGTCTGAGGAAAGGCAATATGTTACCAATGACGTTCTATTGTTTGTCGTTTCAAGGGACACGAGATGTCATTTAGGACTACCGAGTAGATAAGATATATATCGTCATACATAGACGATTGGGACACGAGGGCTAAGAAGGGAAGGGTGGGAGAAAGGAGAAACCGTTGGTATTTGAACGAAAGACACAGACATTCAGACAAAGAGAAAACATTTACTTAAGTAATCACGTCACAAAATCTGGGGTGTAGATTCATTATACCATATTATAACCCGAAAGACACAGACTGAATGAAGTGAATCAAACTAGTAGAGACTTTCTTTCACAACCAGTGAGTCAGCACAGGCTGAGAAACGTTGGGGTACCTGACATCGGGCGGCCTGAGGAGCCAGGTACCGTAAAAGGTCCGTTCTTGTGTGACCTCGCCTAACAGTAAAGGAAGAGGTCCCCTAGAAGGGCTGAGTCCCTAACTTGGGTCCAGAGGGTGTAACGCCCGTCTGAGAAATGGTAGACTCGGTGGTCCCTTCGGAACTGGTAGAGATCCAGATAGGTACAATGACGTTTATCTTACTAAAGTAAGAGAAAATACCGATGTGCTATAAGGTAAAATATATAAATGTAGAAGAAATAGGTAAGGAGACAACTACCTGTGTTAGGTGGGAAAAAGAAAACGAGTCTAGTTGGACTGACGGAAACCGACTCCCATCCCGGTCTACGACTACTAGAGTCTCCTCCGCCCACGACTCACCCTTCCTTCTAATTTTAGACAGGACCTTGGGTCTTGAACTTCTTAAACCAAAATTTCGATCTCCCTGTTCCTTCCCTAGATCAAAAACCGGTGCCCGACGTGGGAAAAGGGGTTGATAGTCTGGGTTAGGGGAGAGGAATCCTTCTTTCAGAACTCCGATCCCTTCTCTATCTTTGAACGAATTCGTGCCTGAACATGGGTCCAGAGACATAGGACAAGACTCGTTAAAAGGAGTGTGGTCGGTGTGTTGAGTGTCAGTTTACCGACCTACTATTTCTACTACCACCACCACCGCTACCACTACTTCCAACACTATTACTACCATAACTATTACTACCACTACCACTACTGCCACTACCCCCTACTAATACTACCTTAATGACCATCACTACTCCCATAACTGAGTGTGTATCATGGATGAGTACGGTCCGAGACAAGATGTGAGAATTCATTTAATAATGAAAGTGAAACAGGTACTCCGTCGATTCCGTGTCTTTCCACTGTAGTGAACGAGTTCCAGTGTGTCATTGCTACGGACCATTCGAGTCTCTTCTGTCACGGAACTGAGTTTACGACGTGTCCGTCCTACGGTCTCGTTTCTCTCGGACCCCTCTGGGTAGGTGAGAGACCCCAGAGACATGTCTACCCCGTAGACCTCGGGTCCCCTCCCCGGGAGGGGTCCAGTGTGTCGTTCTCAGAGGAAGTCCCTCTCAAGGTTACGACTTCGAGTTGGTTCGGTCCTGAGAGACTTTACCTCTCAGAGTAATGTCTCTCTTTTTTTCAGTGTCAATGTCAGTTGGCGTCCGACAGAAACTCATAACTGTCGGAGATCTTTACTAGGCACCAGTCAGAACAAGTCCTGGGGTCGTGCACGACACATGTCACACCCCTCTCTGGACGACGGTATCATTCATAATTTTTACTCCCCGAAGGGTCCGTCAGGTCCCAATTGTGAGGTACGAAGGTGACGTCCCCGTGCCCAAACTAAAGACCAACCCCTTGATCCTAGGGTGTACAGTACACCGTACCGGTTCTTTTGTCTTTTACCTCCAGTAGAGGAGGAGTGGGGTGAAAGACGAAAGACATGTTTTTCTCTGTGTCCTGACCTGTGAACCCATCGAACCAAAACGGATACCGTTACTAAACTCTACTGGGTTCTACGGGTAGGGGGACGAGGACAAAGAAGGGTCAACGAAAGTTAAAGACTGTAAGGTGGTAGACTCTAAGTAAGGACACAGGACTATTGGTAACGTCGACAGTATGTCCCTGTCCACGGAGTGTATAGAGTAGAGTAACCGAGGACCCTCCTCCGAAGGAGGAATGGGTCTATACCTCTGACTAGGACCCTTCCCGACGGAGGAGGACTAGTTTCTAGGGTCGATCATTACCAGTTCGGTTCTACCGGTGGGTCCAAAAAAAAAAAAAAAAAAAAAATTATCTTAAGTCCTGGAAGAGAGAAATGACCCCGTCGGTAACCATTGAACCTCAGAAGGGTCGACACTGAGGACGGAGATTTTTTTCCCACCTCACCTGAAAAGTACATCCACGGAGGACCGGTCACTCGGACCCCCGTACTTCCACTTCGTACTTCGACGGACTATGCCGTCGGTCTCGGTCCGTGCCTCGTCCCGTCCACGGAGGGCTGCTACGACGTTTCGTCTCTTTGTCTGGTCCGAGGGTCGCGGACCGAACTGTCGGGTGTCCAGTCTTCGGTCCTGACTACCTCTGTCTAGACTTAGTTGAAAGAATAGATTTCTTCCCAAAAATTAAAATTTTTTAGATTTTTGAAGTATGTAACTACGAAAACTTAACACCACAACCTCTTCTGAGAACTCTCAGGGAACCTGACGTTCCTCTAGGTTGGTCAGGTAGAATTTCCTTTAGTTAGGATTTATAAGTAACCTTCCTGACTACGACTTCGTCTTCGAGGTTAGGAAACCGAGAGACTACGCTTCTTGACTGAGTAACCTTTTCTAGGGCTACGACCCTTTCTAACTTCCACTCTCCTCTTCCCCTTCTGTCTCCTACTCTACCGACCTACCGTAGTGGCTGAGTTACCTGTTCTCAAACTCGTTTGAGACCCTCTATCACTTCCTGTCCCTTCGGACCGTACGACATCGGGTACCCCAGCGTTTCTCAGTCTGTGCTGACTCGTTCACTCCTTCATACACGAATGTTATTCGTGACCCAGTCCCTTGTAGACTCCGTCTCCCTTGTCGTCCATGTTTACGGGTCCACACCTAATATACACTGGACAAACTCCCTGTCGTGTCTCCTCTGCCACCGACCTCGGAAACCCCCGGGTCCTTCTCACCACTGGTCCCTCGGTCCAACACGGACTCGACTCCAGACGTCCCACTCCTCCCCTCGTCTCCCTTAATCGTACTGAATCACCACCCCTGGAGTACGGGTGACCCAAATCACTGAGTTTTTAAGTTTCTTATTGAAATATATTAACTGGTATCCTCGAGTGTAAATAAGTCACAGAATGATATAAATCTTGGAGAAAATACACTTGTATACAGTGAAAAATAAGATTGTATGGGGACCCTCCGTCTCTATTAATAGAGGTAAAATATCCATTGATAGATATCTTCTTATCTATCCATATCCTGTCTTTAACATTCACTAAGAAAAAGGGGAGTTCCAGTGGACCGAACACCTTAAAGTCCTTGTTTTTGACTTGGCTCGACTAGGGTCCGACCAAGATAATGTGTAACAAAAAAAAGATTACGGGTCTTGTATTACAAGTAAGTTTGAGAATTCTTCTGGGTCCTGTAATCGCAAAAATTCAACGTAAAAATAAAATAAATACACGAATTAAACTTTTTATCTCTTCTATAAGAGTCCCTTATTGTTAGGACTTTATATGTTCCCAAATTCACCTAATAAAGAAACTCGAAAAAACTTTCAACTCTCCTTGTGTGAAAATTGTGCCACCTTACATCGAAATAATCAAAACCAACGCTTTTATTTTAAAATAAAGTTGACCATCTTAAGAAACCGCGACCTTCGTGACTGTCAAAAGTTTTTACTTGGGTTCTCGGAATTTTTTGAACCGGAAGAGGGACAAAGACGGAAAACTTTAATCTATATACATTTACGGTCTCCACCTTAAATTGTAGTAATCTTTTGTTTACTGAAGGTTCATGGTTTGGTTTATTTTTCCTATATAGGAACGGACCTCTACTACTAAAATTATCGTAAAGGGACCAAGTTATTTCCTACCTCTTCGACTACCCGGAAATTCCTCGGTTCAGTCGGAGACCAGAGGACCCGAACAGTTAAGGAGGGTAGAATAAATAACAGGTTGACCTTCCTTTCGTTAATAGACTACGGTCAGAGTTCAGTCTTTCGGAAAAGAAGGAAGGAAGAGAGGGAGGGAGAGGGGTGAAGGAACGGAGCCATCCCCTCCTTCCGTGACAAGGAAATGGGAGAGGAAAGACAATTACGTCGGACGTTTAATTTGACTGTTTCTGTCTAATTGACCTCTTTTTCCGTACACAAGGAAATAACTACGATTATAAAAATATACTCCCCCGAAGTGTCCTTTTTATTTTCACTTTTGGGTTTCTTCCCTAATCTGGACTCCAGAATAGGTAGTAAAATTGTTTCCTATTATTTACCACCTCTTCACTGATCTGTTTCATTTCCTCAACCCCGATGATCCCCACCATTTAACACCCTTCCATATATAGACCTCCTTCGATTACCTTCTATTCACAATAAACTCAGCCCAACAAAACAAATACGTCTGAGTGGACTAACGACCACTATTTCCAACGAGAGGAAGAGGACCATACGCACCCCCAACCTCCACCCCCTCCACCTGGAAGTGTTCCTCTTAAATACAGTAGTAATACTTCCCTTTAAATACGGGACGAAAATCCGTCTTTCCATTCTCCCCCTTTCACCATCGTCTCTCAAAAAGGACACAGACGACGAAGGGTTAATGGAAGTCTAGGTTTATCAGAAATACGGTTTCACTGCATAAAACCCCCACCACATAAAAAAAATTAACAAAACAAACTATTCTTCTCTTGAAACAAGTGTATTTACGAGGTGGTAAAATAAAATAAAATAACCGGTATGGTGCTCCGTATACCCTAGAATCGAAGGGCTGGGTCCCTAGTTTGAGGACGGGGGACATGACCCTCGTGTCTCCAAAGTGGTGACCTGCGACCCCCACCCCTCCGATCCCACCCCCATCTCAGCCCACCGTTCAAGACAAAGGGAATTAAGGAGGAAGGGAGGGAAGGAAAGAAGAAAGAAAGGACGGGAGGAAGGAAAACCTGAGGAGAGAGGAAGGAAGGGCACACTGAAATGAAAAGTCACTGTCACTATCGTCCCCACCCTGATTAGGGAGGTTCCGTTTGAGGTAGGACGGAAGGAGCCAGGGGTCCCTGCTAGTGAGGTCTCCGAGGGAAGACACCTGTCCTATTTTCCGTTTAAGAACCAGAGCCGCGGCAGGTTCGGAGAGGCGGTACCGGGGAATCGGAGCCCGGCCACCGGGACACCGCGGCCCCCTCCTGGAACGGACAGGATAGGAGACAGGAAACGCACTCGAGGAGAGGAAGGACAAGAGTAGGGGGGTCGACGGGAGAACGTGGGTGTGAAGGAGGTCCTGAGTCATGAGTCGGAGTGGACGAAGAGGATTGAACTGATAAAGACCTTCCACGACAACTTGTGAAAGGGGAAAACCGGGACTCTCAAAGGGGAGGAAAGACCCCGGACTCCTCGTGCACTTTCTTCTTTCTTACTTTGGTCGAGACTTTTCAAGATCATCCATTAAAACTCCTTCAGTGAGGGGGCATCAGGCTTTGAGTAAAGGAGTAGACATTTAACTTCCCGTGCCGACCGGTAGAGGACCCCGAGGTCCCGGGACACGCAGAGACCAAGGCCCTTTCAAAGGGTAAAGAAACTCGGCCCTAAAGACACCCAGACCGAGTAGTTTGAGACGTCTGGGACCAGAAGGGGGACGGGGGAGGGCGAGTGAGGGTCGTACGGGGACGACTATTCGAGAAGGGGTGTTTTCGGAACTTGTCTGTTAAAGGGTAGTTGACTTTACCTGACTACCCCGAACATCGATGTGTCCTTCAAAACAAGGATGTCAATACTATTCACGATGCTTCCCCTGTGGACACTTGAGACTGGGTCACTGTAAAGTGAGTCCAGGAATCGGTCCATATTTTTATCTTCTTCTACACAAAAAAAAAAGACAAATAAACGTCCGCCAGGACGTCTGAGTCCTACGGTTAGGAAAAAACAAAAGATGGAACGTTTGTAAAACGTCAAATGGGTAATTAAGTACACCGTAGAAAGGTCATACACAACATAAAACTACATCAGTTTAAATAAATATAAAAAGAAATTCCAGTCACGAGACACACACACACAAATTTATTTGTGAATGGATAAGACCTCATTATTACTATAAAAGGAGACTTCCAAAATCAAAGAGAAAGGAAATCCAGTCAATGAGTACACTAGACACCGTACATACACGTGTGTGTGCGCACACACACACGTGCACACACACACACGTGTACACACACAATCCTTAGATTAAAATGAAAAGTATACCTAACGAGTCTTTGTGAAAAATTTTAACACTATTTCCAGTAGTGTATTTTAAGTGTAAGTTTTGCCCATTCGGCACAAATTCACGTGTCAAGTCCGGTAAATTGCGTAAGTGACACGACACCTTGGGAGCCGTGACAGATAAAGGTGTCACAAGAAGTAGTCGGGCTCTCCTTTGGTTCATGGGTGAACCGTCAGTGAGGACTCGAGGGAGGAGGTCGGGGACCATTGGTAAATAGACGAAAGACAGAGATACTTAAACAGATAAAACCTATAAAGGTATCTCAACTCAGTATGTTATGTACTGGAAAACACAGACCAAAGAAAGTGAATCGTACAAAAGTTCCAAGTAGGTGTACCATTGTACTTAGCCATAAAGTAAGGAAAAATACGGTTTATTATAAGGTGACATACCTACATGGTCCAAAAGAAATAGGTCAGTGACGAACTTCCTGTGAACCTAACAAAGGCGAAAAGACGACAATAGTTATCGCTACGATACTCGTACGGGCACGTTCCAGAACAAACGGGTGGACAAAGGTTAAGAAAACCCAAGTCGTTAAGAAGGAGGCGACTAGACATCGGGGTAAAGACCGGATGTGACTCACAGGTGTACGAACACCTTTGAGAAGCATCCGAGGAATAAAGCAAAGGAATCAGGTCATTAGGTAGGACCGTGGTTGGGATACTACAATCTCAAAGTACCACACAGAACTATAGACCGACTTGTTGTCGGGTACCGAGTGGAGGGACAAATCAGTTCTGACAGAACCAATGTGGACCGGGAAACGAGAAGGTAAGTCCAAAATTCTCGTCGAACGGTTCAAGGTGTTTTGAGACGACCCTAAACAAAACTATTATATCCAACTAAACGTCTTTTACCGATAGAAACACTACGACTTCGGAAGGTCGTGTGTGAGTACCGAGAAAGAGGAGGAGGGATTTCTGAAACCGAGACGAACCCAGTTTCTCTCTAAACCGAGAAGGGATTCAGAAGTGGACCACTTAAGGAGGAAGAAGACCAGAGTCCCAGGGGACGTTGGACATCAATAGGGAGTCTCGGGACTAGTGTTTCCAGGGGATTAGTAAGTAGCCTACCCAGAAGAACCAATTTACAGACCCGACGTCGGTAGGGGGTCCCGATGCTACGATGTACAAATGGAACTATAGGAGTCGAACTTCTAGTCCCCGACTGTCTATGGCTCCAGGGTCATAAACAATTTTCTTACTCCTTCCGGAAGACCTACGTCTCGTGAAACCAATCTGGATCTCTCCACCCCTTGTTTTCAATGGATTGAACGGAGACGAAGTCGAAAGAAAAGACTTTTAACCCCCTACCCTAATCGTACGTGTCTCCTACTGCACTCGACTTCACACACTCTCCGTGGACCTCGTTACGGACCGTTCAGTAGTCTCGATGGACACGAGTAGTCGGAGTAGGGAGACAGTTATAAGTCGGAGTGTGAGTACACTAAGGTTTCGGGAAAGGGGTTGTGATAGGGTAAAACTAAAACGGAGATGGTACTTGATCAGTGGAATAAGGGAAAGTCGTATACTGTGTTTCATCAGAGTCTGTCCTTCTTACTGAGTAGATTCTGGAATTTGGATCTTCAGAATTGGGTTTCGATTACATACTTTAGAACTTCCACAAAATGTCTAGTCGGTAAGTCAGTCATTTTGACGGTCAATCTAAAACTCTCGATATACAAACACGGATGTACGAGTCAACGAAATCAGTACAGGCTGAGAAACACTGGGATACCTGGTATCTGGCGGTCCACGGAGACAAGTACCCTAAGAGGTCCCTTCTTATGACCTCACCCAACGGTACGGGAGGAGGTTCCCTAGAAGGACTGGGACCTTAGTTTGGACTCAGAGGTTCTAACGTCCGTCTAATGACGACTCGGTGGTTCCTTCTTGATCTATCCAGAAGGGTTTTGTTTGTTTAGGTCTAGGTTTCATAACTGAATTTAATAAAAATAAAATAACAATGACTTTATCCATATTTGGATTTTAATTGGTCCTTCGACAGTACGAGTGTGAGATATTTGGTTGGCATTTTGGTTTTGTTGTAAAGATTCATCTATGTTTGCGTTGGAGTTTTGGTTATTTTAGGTGTTATTGTTGTAATTTAATTACACTGAAAACGTAACTCATATTATCGCCTCCCTACAACAATGTACAAGATAAAGGACACAGGACCAGAAAACTAAAACTAGTGTTACTCGATAGTAAACTCGGTGAACTTAATGACAGTATCAAAAGAATTTTTTTTTTGAGTAAATAACAGGTCAAACTACCTGACTTGTTAACTTTGTTACGTAGGAATCTACGTTGTTACTTTTGTACCCCTTACTACGTGAATCATGTTGTAGTAAGCATATAAATGACACTATGAGTGGTGATTACTTGATAACGTTCACTCAAGTGGGTTCTGTTATTACCTCGCCAAACGCGAAAACGTTTCCTACATAACACGACTAACAGTACCTTGTGGAGGAAGGACTCGTCGGTACACCCCAACTACTAAGTTAAGAGGGTGGGTAAATGAGACGTCCTTGACATTGTTCTCCCTTTCCCAGTCCCGTGTTGAAAACTTTCTTACTGTATCAGGTTCCTATGTTGTATTTGGCTAATCTCGGTTTACCTTGGTTTCTACTATTGAATTAGGAGTTAGTCGTTCACTTTACTGTGTGGGTCTCCACGGTACCGTCAAGGTTTCGTGACAATTTTCTGGTTCCTCACCCGTGCTACCGGGTTTAGGACCTTGAGAGTGGGGAAGGGGGTTTATCAACCTTATTAGGGGAGCGAATAATCGTATACTTTAATGGGTCGGATATTTTTACTTTGTGTGGTTTAAAGCACCGGGTCAAACGGGAGACGTTACCGGGTGTGAGAGACCTCACACGACGAAAGATATAGACTTATTTAGGTGAAGAATGGATACTGAAACAGAGAGTGACTTAAGAAAGACGTTACTCTGTAGTTCTTGGACTCGAAGTAATCCAGGACTTTGGTCCATGACCCTCAAAACCGACCCAAACTCAGGGTCGGTACACCCAAGTTCAGGGTTCGTCCCAAAACCGACCCAAACTCAGGGTTAGACTCCATTTTCAAAAGTCTTAGTAGTCCTTGGAGGTAGGAGGGTCCAAAGGTCTTCAGTGAACCGGAGGACGTCGGAGAATATAGGAAGTGTATAAACTAGTCCCGAGACAAGAAAAGAGTAATCGTACTTTGTTAATTTTACCACGTAGTATGGGTCCGAGACACGGTAAAAGTACCACAGTTTAATGTCAAAGTTGAGCAATTTTATAAGTTCTTCGATTAAAGAATCGGGGACTTCAACTTCAAGTTTCCGTTTACTAGGGGCGGTCTATTTTAAGACACAAAACGTCGTCGTCTTAGATACCGGACCTCGGACTCTTCACTCTATTAGCAACACCGATGGTCGTATCTTGATTCAGTCGGCCGACACGGATGTAGCTGAGAGGTCTTCACTTTACATCAGTGCGGCTCGAGTCTTCGTGTTTGACACTTTATCTAAAAAAAAAAAATTTTAAACAAAAGATCAAGGCAAGATTTTATTAAGATCACCTCTTGGTATCCCGGACACGTCTTAAGACAAACTCCTTGAGACCCGGCCTTCTGATGATTCAGACCCTTGTTTGGGACCGTCCCGGCCGCGATCCACGGGTCACTGGTCGGGGAGGGTACGCCTCGAGTCCTACAAACCCCCGAGGTCGCTCTCACCGAGGGCCGACGGCCGGACAGCGACAGTAGACGTGGGAAGGAAGGGGTCCTTTGTTTGTCACCTAGTCTGGAGGGTCCGAGAGGAGAAGGGAGCACAGACCGCCCCGCGGTCCCGAAGCCCCGAGGAGGGGCGCCAGGACCCACTGTCTGGGGTGGGGTGGGAGGCTACGAGGCCCATGGGGGAGGCGGGGGCGGGGTGCTGGTGGGGGTGGTGCGCGTCCGGGTTCTTCCGTTTCTCCGGGTCGGTGGGAGTGGTCCCTAACAGAAAAGAAAAAAACGACCAAAGTCCGAAAAAAGACGGACTCACTTTTACTTTGTTTGTGGGGGGACGCGGCGGGACGGTGGTCTGTGTGTGCGCGTGGCCGTGAGCGCGTGATCGCGCGCCCCGGAGGGTCGCCGGCACAGGCCCCGCCCTGGGCGAGACGTGCTTGTGGCGCCCGGCCCGGCTCGACCCTCGCACGGCGGGCGACGGGTCGCGGGCGGCCGAGGGAGCGAGGGGACGGGCGGCGGGGCCTCCTCGCGGGCCGCCGGCCGTCTGCCCTCGCGTCCGCCGTGTGGGGCGGGGCCGTGCGGGGCGCCCCGAGCCCCCCTCCGTCGCTCGGCTGACAAGGCCGTCGGCTCCTGCGGCGGCCCCTCGGCTCCGAGGCCGGTCGGGGGTCGCGTGGGTCGAAGACGTCTAGTCCACCCAGGGTGCTCCGCGGCGGGGTCGGGGGACTCGGGCGCTCGGGGGCCCCCGGACCTCGGCCCACCCCCGCCGCGCTGCTCTCTTGCCCGTCGGCGCGGCCGGGACGGGACAACGACGGGACGGGCACAGGGGCGAAAACAAGACTAGCGAGGGCGCCACGGGTTGAGACTGGGCCAGAGACAGGGTAGGGCAGGGGCAGCGTCGGAGACGGGTCGGAAGGCCTGAGCCCGGAGAACTTCCCGACGCCCGTCCCGAAGGGTGCCCCAGGGCCCCCCCACCTCCGCCCTCTTCCGTCCGAGTCCCCCGCGTCCCGCCCTGGTCGCTCCTTCAGAGCCTTCCTCCCTCCCGAGACGAGGTAGATGCCCCGTCCTCCTCCTTTCCCCGCGGGAGCGGGACCTGTCCCACCCTTCTCCTAGGGAGGCCCTTGCCCCGAGGACCCTCCCGCTTCCTCCCCGCGTCCTTGGGGAGTCTCGGCCCCCGCGGCTCTCCCTCTCCAGCCCCTCGAGTCTTTCGGCTCCTGGTTCGGGTTGTGGGTCGTGCCCCTTTCAAAGTTTGCATCATTGAAGCCGTCGATGCTCCGGCCTCCGCAGCCCCACTACCCTCCGCTAGCCCCGGGAACTTCAGAAGTCTGGTGGTGCAAGGGTGAGGTTTCCCTGTGGTGGGACGCAAACTTTTACCGTCTTTTCGTCGATTTGTCTTACTAACGTGTTTGAGAACTTTCCGCAGGTTTTTTGTCATTTCACCTTTTTTTACAGTCGTGCGTTTCTCTCTTTCGTCTCGCTGAACTCTAAGGGTAAGAAGGGCGCCCGGCCCCTCCCCTCCCTGAATCTGCGCCTCCAAACAGTCGGTCGCGCGAGGAGAGACGCCTCCGCTCTGGGCTCGGGGACGCCGCCGCAACCACCGAAACGAACAGCAAACGCGAGGAGGAGTCGTCCGGAGCACCGGAGGAGGCAAATGAATCTTTACCCACCCAGAGTTCCCCGGCCTCCACCCCGCCCCTCGTAGACCGGGTCGACGAAGGATCGACCCTTTGGGAAAGGGTCCCTCTCGGAGGCAAAGACTCTGGTGCTTTATCTCTGTCGACACTCACTCCTTTACGGTTCCCGTCTCCCCGACCCCACCCACCCCCCAGCGCACATGGACCCCCTTCCAACACCCACAAGACAGCAGGAAGACGTGGAGAACCCGATGCGCTTCAAGAAAGAAGGAAGGACCCTCAGTAAAGACCCAGAAGGAACGGAAGGAAGGGTGCAACTCCCCCCTCCCCCGTCCACGTCTAAGAATCAATAACAATGTACCTTGTCCACGTGTTACTGACTTGCTCGATCGCGACCTCTGCAGGGAGCCCAAGTAGACCAATACCCCTAAAGTTTGAAACGGGGACTCTCCGGATCTCCGGACCGAGTTCCCCGTGGTATCACCCCCTCCCCTCGGACCCGACGTCCCGCGACTAGAAAGGGAAGGTAGAAAGTCTGTCTTGGTCAAGTCCAGACAGAAACGGAGGAGATCTATGACCCTTTGGGACCTCCGACAAAAGTCATAGTCTAAGAAGTCTAGGTCAGACTAGACCGGGTAAAACTACATCGTTGACTCAGATCTCCACACGTTTCACTAAACCCGTTCTGGGTGGTCACCGGTTCGGAACGGTCCTTTGGACACAGGAATCAGTAACCAGTCCTTGTGGAAAAGGGCAATGACCACCGAGACTCGAAAATCGTAGCCGGGTGGGTCTGGGATTTTGGTCCTGGTGGTCCCGGTGGAGAGATGGGAGCCCTCTTTGTCGGGTCCTCAGAGGAAGCGATTCGAAAGGTCCGGAAGTCGCTCGGAAAGTGTATGTCAAACCAAAGTGTCCGACTCCAGTTTTCTTAATCCAAGAGGTCTTTGATTAGTCGTGTGACGTCGAACGAAACGGGTCGGATTGTCCATAGTTGGCTGAAATAGCAACTCCGTTACATCCGACTCTCTGGTTCATTGAACGACCACCCGTGAGTCAAGGATTTAGCGTCGACCCTAAACTTTCGTCGAGACAGAGATTCCGAAGACGAGAAACGTAACGTAGTAGAGAGTCCTACCGATCTTTGAATAATTACCCGTTAACAGTACCTCTAACTCCGTTCCCACGCCCCTCTTTCTGACTTCCCCCTGACCAATTCCCTCCCCCGACTGTAAATATATCCACGTAAGTATCGTATTTATGTGAACATAAAATTGACTTACAAAAGACGGGACACGTAAACACCTGTGAGTTAGTGATTCAGCTTAACCTGAGAAAACGCTGGGGTACCTGCCGTAGGACGGTGCGAGGGGACAGGTACCCTAAGAGGTCCGTTTTTATGACCTTACCCAACGGTAAGGGAGGAGGTCCCCTAGAAGGACTGGGTCACTAGGTTGAAGAAAGGGCGACTCGGTGGAAAAGACGGGACATATAAGAGTACTAAAATCAAAAGTAAAAGATCTATGAAACGTTAATAAAAGAAAACGATTCAAAATTGATTTCATATTAAAAGTATGTTAATTTAAGTGTCAAACATTCACGATCCAAATGGTGTAAAACTGTCAACAAACATGAGTACATTGGTAGTGGGTTTTACTCTATTCTCTATACTTAATGGGTCCCTGCCGCCTCGGACCACCTGACGACAGATACCCCAGCGTGTCTCAGCCTGTACTGACTTCGCTGAATCGTCGTCGTCGTCGTCGTCGTCGTCTTCCTAGGGTAAACATCACTTAAAAGGAAGGTGGGAAGGTTCGTTGGTCAACCACTAAAAGAAGTAGTGACTAATTAAAACGGACAAGACCTTGTAGCGTATTTACCTTAACATGACACACAGAAAAAGTACAGACCGAATAAAGTAGACCGTGTCACAAACAATTTAAGTGGGTTCAACAACACATATACTCACCAAACAAGGAAAAATTGCGACTTATCATAAGGTAAAATACCTATATGGTAGCAACGTATAAATAAGAGGACAACTACCTATAAACTCAGTAAAGGTTAAACCCGATAATAAAGAAGTTCTTCAGAAAACACCAGTAAACAATAGTGAATCCTCTCTTTAACACCCTAGTATTTCCCATGGTAAAATGTAAGGGTGCCGTTTCGGATTCTACATTAATAAGGTGTAGGAACAGTTCTATACCATAACAGGTAGAAAAAACAAAATCGGAAAAAATCACGGACGTATCAGCATAAAATATCGAAGATAAGAATACTATCTTAAAATTCTCAAGAACCTCTTGTGTCGTACTAGTCCCACTTCTTATACTTTATTCTACGTTTCTCGGTTGAGTGACCTTTTCTGGGACTACAATTCTTTCTGACTTCCGTTTTCCTTTTCCCCGGTCCTCTCCTACTCTACCAACCAATCGTAGTGACTGAGTTACCGGTACTTAGACTCGTTTGAACCCCTCCATCCCTTCCTGTCTCCTCGGACCGCTCGATGTCAGGGATCTTGACGTTTTTCAGGCTGTGCCGAATCGCTGACTTTTTGTCGTTGTGCCACCTCCAGTAACCCTCCGTACTGAGGACGCCCTTCCCTGGTTTACCACCGACCTTAACACTAAAATCCTTATCCTTAAATACCCGAGTCCTTTCTCGAGAGAGTACAGTCTTACCTCTAAATTTCTAGACCAGGAACATGAGACATTTATCCGTTCAACTGAGTACGAGCACCGAAATTCACGATCGAGACATTGTTAGTAGAAATAGAGGTCAAGTCTAGAGATAATATTCGGGGGTCAAGTGTACAAATTGACGGGAAACCCATAGAGAAGAACCTACAGGGTCTCCGTTACGTCTGACCTGTTGAGGTCTTGTCTTAAGTAATAGAGGAAAACCGAAAGACAGTCCCTAGTGACTTACTTATTAACACGATGAGCGATTCTCTTATGTCTTTCTCCTTACAGACTCCAACTCGTTACTCTATGACTTAAATCAAGGTTCGATTGAGAACACCTTGTTAGAGCCTTCTATTCCTGAGCTAGTCAAGTCAAGTCAACGAGTCAGGACAGACTGAGAAACACTGGGGTACTTGGCATCGTGCGGTCTGGAGGGACAGGTAGTGGTTGAGGGTCTCAGGTAGGTTTGGGTACAGGTAACTAAACCACTACGGTAGGTTGGTAGAGTAGGAGACAGTAGGGGAAGAGGAGGACGGGAGTTAGAAAGAGTTGTAGTCCCAGAAAAGTTTACTCAATCGAGAAGCGTAGTCCACCGGTTTCATAACCTCAAAGTCGAAGTCGTAGTCAGGAAGGTCACTTTTGGGTCCTGACTAGAGGAAATCCTACCTGACCAACCTAGAGGAACGTCAGGTTCCCTGAGAGTTCTCAGAAGAGGTTGTGGTGTCAAGTTTTCGCAGTTAAGAAGCCGCGAGACGGAAGAAGTGTCAGGTTGAGAGTGTAGGTATGTACTGGTGACCTTTTTGGTATCGGAACTGATCTCTCTGAAAACAACCGTTTCATTATAGAGACGAAAGATTATACGACAGATCAAACCAGTATTGAAAGGAAGGTTCCTCATTCGTAGAAAATTAAAGTACCGACGTTAGTGGTAGACGTCACTAAAACCTCGGTCTTTTTATTTCAGTCGGTGACAAAGGGGTAGATAAACGGTACTTCACTACCCTGACCTACGGTACTAGAATCAAAAGACTTACAACTCGAAGTTCGATTTAAAAAGTGAGAGGAAAAAGTGAAAGTAGTTCTCCGAGAAATCAAGAAGAAGTGAAAGACGGTATTCCAACCACAGTAGACGTATAGACTCCACTAACTATAAAGAGGGCCGTTAGAACTAAGGTCGAATACAAAGGAGGTCAGGTCGCAAAGAGTACTACATGAGACGTATATTCAGTTTATTCGTCTCACTGTTATATATCGGAACTGAGTGAGGAAAAGGATAAACTTTGGTCAGACAACAAAGTACCAGTCAAGATTGATAACGAAGGACTGGACGTGTGTCCAAAGAGTTCTCCGTCCAGTTCACCAAACCTAGAGAAACCTAGAGTTTCGGTAGAGAAAGTCTTAAAAGGTGTCAAATAACACTAGGTGTGTCAGATTCCGAATCCGTATCAGTTATTTCGTCTTTATCTACGAAAAGACCTTGAGAGAACGAAAAAACTACTAGGTCCAGGTGAGGACCAAACCCTGGAGACCCGAAAAGGGGTACGACGAAGGAGACGAATCTTTTGGTAAGGGAGGAGGGGATTTTTGGATGAATGTCTGAGGATGAGTAGGAAGTTCTGGGTCGAAGTAGTAGAGATTCTACGGTCAGAGAAGTAAGACGAAGAACGGGGGGCGGCACCTAATCCGTGAAGGGGTGTACCTAGAGACCTGTAGGACGTCACGTGTGAGACTGTGTAAACCAGTGTACAGTATAAAGAGGGGAGGAACTGGTACTTGACGACCTTGGGTGGCACGTGCACTGGTGTCCCGAGAAACGGACCGAGTGGGACGACCGACTCTCACCGGAGGTGACTGACTCAAACGCGGAGACGACGGACAGTCTGGATCTTGTTTTATGGAGGGGAGACTCGGACCCGACTTTTCGAGACGACTATTTTTCGAAGTACGAGCGAGGACGTTCTCCCTCCGGTCCATCCAGTCTGACCCTTTAGTTTCTCACTACATCTAAACCTGGTACCTGACTTCCGTTCCCCCAGCAGTAAATCACATAACTTGGGTCTTAATAAATATTTTAAGGAACGTCAAAGATTTTTCTCCTTCATTTTCATACAGTATCTTTAGAGGTCTGTTTCTCGACCAGACGAGTCGAACAGCGTTACCCCCCACCTCCGCGGTCTGGGAGCCGATGGAGACCAGTCTGGACCGACGCCGAGAACGACCGTGACACGAGGTTGAAACAACGGTCTATCTCAAAGGATTTCCTCTCCACCGCTCCCGTCGCCCCCCTGGGCTCCAACGCACAAATGTACAACACAGGCACCCCTTTGACGTACGTCCCCAAGAGGTCCCTAGACCCACATTCCCGTATACGAAGGACGTCCCACACAGAGCCCGGTACACACCACTCGTCTACACTTGCCGTCCTATTTCGTACCTCAACGAGGGGCCTGACCCAGGATTGACCTCTCCCTCACTCGACTCTGTCTCCCCCGTGTACACCCTTCCGTCTCCCTCTCTCCTACAGATCTTCCTATACCAGTTCTCCCAACGTACCGACTTTCCGATTCATCTCCTGACCCGGGACCTTCCCCAGTCGACCAACACCCAACTGACGTCCTGGGACCACCCTTACCTTTTTATGATATCGTAACAAGAAGGACCGGTCAATCTATTCACCCCAGCATATAGGGGGAGTGAACTCCGAGTGCTTTCGGGACCCTTCGACCGTTTCGTCCTTAATAGGAGGGTAAAATACACACCCCTTTGACTCCGAATCTCAAAACTAGAAAACTGGTTTCAAAGAGTTCTTACTTCACTTTCTTGACTCCGTACTTTCGGGTCAGGAGTGAGGTTTGTATCAAACTGAACCTCTAGGACCACCCGACACCCGTCCCCTTCACTTCCACTAAGATTTCTTTCCCCTTCCGTGCCCGACCCCTCGTCTAGGTAAGGGTCGGGTTCTCTCCCGAGGACGGATCGTAACGGGTCGGGCCTTAATCGGACTCACGTTTCATCGACGACCTTCTCCCACCTCTCTCTCCGGTCCAGAACACTAATCAAGAATTTCTTTCAAGGGTTGAGGTAGGGTCAGACCCACAGAATAGAAAGTCTCGGAATGAAATTGTACGGGACCAGAACCGGTGTACCCCGTCCCCAAACAGTCCCGTTCACTAGTCCTACCCGAAGAACCTCCTTCACTGGAAGGTTGACCACCCACCGGTTCCACCCACCCCCACCCCAGTGACTTTTCTCGAGACTCGACTTTCACTCGACTAGAGTGGGGTGTCCGGCACCTCTGACGGTCTCGGAGTCAAAGGAACAATTGTTTTACCAAACTCCGACACTAGGTCCTTTGAACGGAAACCCGTGATAGACGACAATTTGTTTTCCGTCTGTTCAGGTTTGGGTGTCCTTTACTTGTAAAGTTTGATTTTTACACGGTCCCTCTTCATCGACGACTCCACATGTCTCTCTAGGGTTCGAAACTCGAAGGGTGGACACTTAAACTCATGGTCCTTGACACCAAGACTTTCTACGTGGAGAACGGTTCTAAGTACGAAACTTAGTCTAGAATAGATTGTAAGTAGCCCGGGGGTCTAGAAGTAAATGAGGACCAGTCTCGTAGATCTTACGTGAGTCGTAGAGACGATCTGTGTGGACTCTAACCGTCACCTGTCTCTCCATGTCAGGGGGGCGACGAAGGGACGTCTCTACCTTCAGTCGAACGCTCTGTCAGTAATTTATCGGTCGACGTGTCTCCCTCGGTACTGCCTCTTCGTGCCCTCCGTTCCTCCTGGCCCATCCCCCACCCCCGTCCCCAGACATGGACAGTCCCGTTCACTAGTCCTTCCCGAAGGGCCTCCTTCACTGGAAGGTTGACACCGGAGGTTCTAAGCCTCCGACTTCTCCCTTCTCACAAAGCCCGTTTCCATCCTCCGGGACTCTTTGTCAGTAGGAGTAGAAGAGGTCCCGACAAGGGCTTAGGTCTACCGGGACCACAGACCTCCCCGTGGCTCCCCCCAGTCGACGGGTCGCCCCACTGCAACATAAACCGTCGTCGATACACGTTTTCGCGTCGACAGGAAAGAGGAGACAGTCCCTTTGGTGCTCAGGAGTTCACCGGTCGGTCGACAGGGGTTCCCCTTGAACGGACCGTAAACGTCCCTTTCTGTTCTGTCAAGTGTTTTAGTTGCCACTCCAAATGAAATTCCCCTTGTACCGGGGGTCTCTCGTCCCTGCCCCAGACCTACGAGATTGAACTAGATGTGAACAGACATACAACCGTAAAACATACCGTTTGATAAAAGTGTACAATCGGTCTCGACACGTCTCCCCCCACACACGTTTAATTAACTCACGAATCCTTAAGTAACGGACCGTACTTTTTCGAGGGACTTACAAACTCCGACTACATAACTCTTTGCGTCCTCTTAGGCACCGACGTTCGTTCCCTACTTCGAAGATCGAGTGACTCCGTCTCCTCCGAACACACAACCTTCGTAAAAAACGACAACAAGTACCATAGGGACCCCTTCGACCTTTTCGTTCGACGGGTCTTGATCATCTTCAGCCCGTTGTCTGTCGTGTGAATCCCAGAGGGTTGTCCTCGATTAACATCAAAAACGACGGTGACCTCGGAGACATTGTAAAGTCACCGTAGACTCGGAGCCACGAAGAAGAAATCCTGTGTTTCGATGATTCACTGGTACGACTCCAGTGAGAGGACGTAAGGTTCAGGTCTACTTACCGGCCCCCTCCCAGATCCAGTAAGGTAAGCCCACCTCCTTCTTCCCAGGACTACTATTCGACTCTTCAGTGTTTTACGAGGGTTCGACGGTTCCTAACCCCAGGTCATCACGGTACTTTAGGATGTACAGATTCGTCTCAGTGTCCCGGTATGGATGGTCTCCCTTTTCACAAGACCCCTCGAAAGTCTCCCCGTCGAACCGGAACCAGTTCAATACCTCGGGGACTCGGAGTTGCAAGGGTACACATTTTACCCAGCTGCACCTAAACTCTCTATTAGATACACAAATCACGGACTATACCACGACGACGACGACGATTCAGTGAAGTCAGCACAGGCTGAGAATCGTCCGAGGAGGCAGGTGTCCTAAAAGGTCCGCTCTCATGACCTCACCCCACGGTAACGGAAGAGGCCTGCACCACGATCACTCACCGTTGATGACAATGGTAATAATAATCATCTTCACTATCATTGAAGTAAGACGACAATTGGTCGCGTCAATATAAGGACTTCCTTCTTTGAGTTGTATACTTTTAGATCTCCTTAATTCTTCACTGGCGTGTGTAAATATGTTTGTCCAAGAGACGTCCCACAAGGAAATTTAAAAATGGAAGTGTTATCTGAATACTATTCTAAATTACACAGTTTATTTATTTGTTTGTTTCCTTCCCGGGAGGAATTTATGACGACAACTTCTCTTGTTAAAAAAAGGACCCTGACTGTCTAGACAAACTTCCAGGACCTAATCGGAGGAGTGACACCTTCGGAATTTTTTCCTTCTCCCTTCAACTAACGGAGTCCTGTCCTCCGTGGCGGGGGTGTATGTCGGGGTCCTCTTAACCTGATGTGACGGTGTGAGAGAGGGACCTTTTTGTCTGAAGGTGTTTGTGCCTTCCGGTCCTAATCTCGACCTCCAGTACCACACGGACATTTACAAAGTACTGGTCGACTCTTTACTTTCGAGTCCCTGAAGGGACCGTCCGGTCACCAATCCTAAGACGTGAGGGCGACATCCCCGTGCGCAAACTAGGGACCAACCCCTCCGTTCTAGGACGTTCGGTATACTGTCCGGCTTTGTCGTTGTTGTCTCTGGGACTATACAGCGCAAACGGTCAAAAGTATCATCTTTATAAAGGTGGCACTCACCCCTCGTACCACGATCTCGCATAAGAGGTGATGTAGATCTATGTTATCCATACTTATTGGAACTCATATCGGACATCCCTTTGTTAATCCTTCACTGCTCAAAACTACTGATGGAAACTAGACTGATGTAAAGTAAATCAGAACTCAAATATCTTAAATTAAAAAGTATCACTGACACAAATTGTTGAACGAGCGGTTCAAGGACTTTTAAATTGCTGACCGAGAACGTACTCGGTCGAGGTCGCACGACGACCGACGTCTCCAGGAACCCCTGGGAACTGCTGGGTCACTTTTATCTAACAGGGGACTTTGTACAAAGGGGATGGGGTTCCGTCAGAGACTGTACGGTCGGAAGATAAACGAAATAATGGGAACAGGGGTGGACTTTGATACAGAAATTACTGAACAATTAATAATAACTAAACAAATAAACAAATGGTTGATCTTACACTCGAGACACTCCTGTTTCCGGAAGAACCCACCAAGTAGAGACTTAGGGGTCACGACTCTTGTGGCGTACGCACGTCGACGGGGAGTTATCGGTACCTAACTTATGTACTCGTCTCTGTCCCGATCTTCGGAAGTTCCCAAGTTTAGAACGGAGACGATGTTTCACGTAGAATTTTTTTTTGACCTCACATCAAAATGTCACAACACAATCAAAGTCGACATGTCGTTCATCTAAGTCATATAATATGTATATATAAGTTTAAGAAAAGGGAACATCCAATAATTTTCTAAAACGTATCTCAAGGGACACAATAAGTCATCCAGGAATAACCTACAAAGTTTACACACACGCACAATCAACGAGTCAACACAGACTGAGAAACGTTGAGGTACCTGACCCTCGGGCGGTCCAAGGAGAATGGGTACTTCAAGAGGTCCGTCCTTATGACATCACCCAACGGTAAGGGAAGAGGTCCCCCAGAAGGGTTGGGTCCCTAACTTAGGTCCAGAGGACGTAACGTCCGTCTAAGAAGTGATAGACTCGGTGGTCCCTTCCGGGTAGAATATATATTATCACACATATACAACTAGGGGTTTCCCACGTAGAAAGGAACTCGGAGAAATAGATATTTTCTTTTCTCAACCTCGCCTCTGGGGGTCCCAAGGGAAGTCGAGATTTTCCAGATTTGGACTATTTCCGTAGGGAATGGGTGTCACGTCGGGTTGTCCCTAAGAATCGACTCGTAGGCGTTCCCACTTTCGGTCACGTGACCAAGAATCCTGGCAGCCAAAATAAGAAAAGAAGACCCCTATCGAAAAGTGTGACTCACGTCGCACCGAAGAGAACTCGCCGGTACTGACCGGGGTCGGGTTGCAGGACCCGACACGTCGGTCTCTCGCTCTCGGTCCGGGACGGTCAAGTCCCCGTCGTCTCTCAACCTCCGGCCAACGTAGGTAGACGTCGGTGTGAAACTCTGAAACTCGCCGACCACTTTTGTCTATAAACTCAGAGGAGGAAAACGTCCACCTAAAAAATGGTTGACTCGATAGTCCTTTTAGACGGACGTCCTCTGGGGTCAAGTTAAGGACCCAACCCTTATACGGGACCTCTTCCCTATCCGATGGGTGAGGTCATAAGAACCCGAAGAGAACACCGAGTCGCTCATTTCTTAGGCGGACGTCACGCCCTCTGGACCGAAGTCAAGGACCCAACCCTTCTAGGGGTCTTCCCTTTCCGATGGGTGAGGTCATAAGGTCGGATCTCTTAAGGTGTCTGACATATCAGGTACCCCAACGTTTCTCAACCTGTGCTGACTCGCTGAAAGTGAAGAGAAAAGGAAAGTGTCCACTCCGACCTGTCCCAAACCCTGAGAGGGACACTCCTCGTGTGGAGGGACAGGGGTCCCTTCTCCGGTGGGTAACGACAGATCCCTCAGACGGACAGAGAAGAGACACCAGACAAAGGGAGCCCCGACTAGACTGACTTAGGTCGGAGGAGAAGGGACCTTCCGAGACCCGTCTTCATCCTTGTCTCTATTTGGTTCCGGCATAGAAGACGACGTAGAATGGTGGTTGGGGGTGAAGGGAGTCCAACAGGGGGTAGGGGGTCCCGTTCGACCCCTACCCGGGTGGGGGGTTGATGACTGAGACCCACGTCGGAGGAACTCACGGTCGTTGGGGTGCCTCGTCGACTAGAGGGTCAGGTAGACGAAACCCCGTCGTAGTATCCCAAAACAACAACAACAACAGAAAACGTATCAAGACACAAACATGGTACGAACCGAGTGTGACTCTAAACCTAAACGAAAAGGACTCCCGGTCCTGAACCCGTGCGTGACGTCCCGGTCACCCCGAGAGTCCCGAGTCGAAGGAGGAAGAGGTCTTCCGTTTGACCTTCCTCCTCGTTAAGTCTTCGGTCTCTGTAGTGGTTTGTCATTGTCGAGTGCGAATGACTTGTGAGTGAGTGAGGTCTACGACCAGAACCTCGAAATGTCCTCGGGACGGAAAAGTAGTGGGTCTTTGGCCCAAATATTCACTCCTTTACTTCGTGTCTTTCTAAGTCGCTAAAGGGTCCCGGTGTACCATTCCCTCTCTAAACTCTGAGTCTATGCCCGTTCTACTGCCGCGGGAAGGAGTTTCGACGTGTGACAGAAGTCTTTCTTCTGGCGTCTCGCTCGGCCCTCAACCGTCTCAGGGGTCAGGTCCGGAGAGCGAGTTGTCCACCTCTCTGGGTCCGCGTCTCTCCCCACCTCCGAAGAGAGACCAGTGAGTCCCGGACCCTCCAGGTCGGTCTAGGGTCGTCACGGGGAGGTGAATGTGACGAACTCCGCCCATACCCATCTCAGGTCCTAAATCGACCTTTTCGAGTCTTTGAGAACCGAGGGAACGGTCGGGGAGGTCCGACATCTCTTTGTTCACCGGGTGGGCACGAACCTACAGTGTAAAGGACAAACACTCGGACCCAACACCATCTCGGGACTCCTTCCCGTTCCCCTCCTGTCCCGGAAGGAAAGCCCTTAAACTTAACAACCCACCCTCTTAACAACGTTGTAACACAGATTTACAAAGTAAGAACATCTGTCCCTGTGGTTCCGGGGGGTTTACCTTCTTGGACCGCCTTCAGTGTCTCCCGAGACCCTAGTGGGACCCAAAACCAAAACCAGAATCCCAAACCAACCAAATCAAAAAAAAAAAAAAAAGAAAAGAAAGACAAGAAAAACTCTACTATGTTAGTATCTTACACACTCGACCGTCTCTAGATTAGTCACGGAACCAAGTGGAGGGAGACACCGAGTCAAATCTTCGACTCCGACCCCACCTACACCCGTCCTTACCCTCTCATGAGAGAAAAAAAAATTAGCATATTACGAAATGACATAAACAACAACAAGTGAGGCATTCACACAGGCTGACAAACGCTGGGGTACCTGACGTCGTGTGGTCCGAAGGGACAGGAAGTGATTGAGAACCTCAAATGAGTTTAAGTAAAGGTAAGTCAGCCACTACGGTAGGTCGGTAGAGTAGGAGACAGCGGGGGAAGAGGATGAGTCAGAAAGAGTCGTAGTCCCAAAAAAGGTTACTCAGTTGAGAAGTGTAGTCCACGAAGTCGTAGTCAGGAAGATTACTTATAACTAAAGGAAATCCTAACTGACTAAACTCGAGAAACGGAAGGTTTCCTGAGAGTTCTCAGAACAGGTTGTGGTGTCAAGTTTTCGTAGTCAAGAACTCGTGAGTCGGAAGAAAAACCAGGTTGAAAGTGTAGATATGTACTGATAACCTTTTTCTCGAAACCGATTTGCCTGGAAACAGTCGTTTCACTGTAGAGACGAAATATTATGCGATAGATCCAACCAGTATCGCAAGGAAGGTTCCTCGTTAGTAGAAAATTGAAATACCGACGTCAATGACAGGTTTCACCAAAACATCTGGTTCTTTTATTTTAGACGAAGACAAAAGTAAAAAAGAGGAACATAAACGGTACTTCACTACTCTGGTCTACGGTACTAGAATCAAAAAACTTACAACTCAAAATTCGGTCGAAAGAGTGAGGAGAAAGTAGAAGCGGTACTCTGAGATCAAGGAGAAGCGAAAAACGGCAATCCCACCATAGTAGACGTATAGACTCCGACAACTATAAAGTCGGTCGCTAGAACTAAGGTTGAACACTAAATAGGTCAGACCGTAAAGCGCACTACAAGAGACGTGTCTTCAATTCATTAGTCCCATTGTCGGAACGACATGAAGGAAAGGGTTAAAACTTGGTCAGACAACAAGGTACAGGCCAAGATTGACAACGAAGAACTGGACGTATGTCCAAAGAGTCCTCCGTTCGTTCCACCAGACCATAAGAGTAGAGAAATTCTTAAAAGGTCAAACAACACTAGGTGTATCAGTTTCCGTAATCATATCAGTCACCTCGTCTTCATCTACAAAAAAGACCCTAGGTTGCCTACAACCGTTAAACTAGATTTACAAAGTATCATATAAATTGTTAATGAAATAACAACTTTTAAACGTGGTGAATTCTTTTATAAAAAAATTTAATTAAAAGTAACCTAATATCAACTAAATGTTACAACATAATCAAAGACGACATATCGTTTCACTTAGTCAATATGTATATCAGTGAGAAAAATTTTTTCTTAAAGAATACCGACACAGTCCAGAACCAAAGGTGACCCCGTGTCCGAGGTCTCGGGTGGCTGAGACATCATACGTCGTGCACCTGAATCAACGGGGTTCCATACATTCTAGAATCCCCGAAGAGTGCACCGAGTCACTATTTCTTATACGGACGGTCACGTTCTCTGTGTTCAAACTAGGAACCCAGTCTTTCTAGGGGACCTCTTCGTTTATCGTTCGGCGAGGTCATAAAAACGGACCTTTTAGGGTACCTGTCCCCTCGGACCACCCGATATCAGGTACCCCAACGTTTCTCAACCTGCGTTGAATCACTGATTTGTTGTATACCCTAGAATCAAGGGATTGGTCCCTAGTTTGGACGTAGGGAACGTAACCTTCCGTCTAAGAATTGGTGACCCGGTGGTCCATCCAGGGATATAGGTGAGAAGGGG